>ML832562.1:10162-23301 GCA_009831015.1 Picea engelmannii
AGCAATGGTCTCTTGTAGATCATCCTTTTTGTGGATCAATGGAGAGCTTCTTGTGAGAATATCTTTTGGAGTATTGATGGAGAGCTTCTTGAGCATTTTTGGTGTGGAACACTTGAGCATATTGAATATCTATAGGTGACTGATGTAACCAAGGATATCTATGCCAAATATCATAAGGAAGGTGAAGAAAAGAGGGCCGGAATTAAAGGGAGGATAAATTCTTTTGATGATGCTTTCTAAGGTATGTTATTTACAGGTCATCTCACCATTTTCGCTAAATTTTTTTTTCTATAATGATTCAGACCGTGAAATTGATATTCCATTGAGAAAACATACCCAATTATTTGTGTTAAAAAATTAATCTTGTGGGTCATTGTATTTTTGGAGTTACACTCTGTGGAAAATAGGGTTTGTGGCTAGTCCTGAAACTAGTCAAAAACAGGTCTTTCGGATAAAAAAGTCATAACTTCTTGATAACAAATCCAAATTTAGTGAAACCAAATGTGTTGGTTAGGGTACAGGCTTTAGTATTTTGTGTAAAATTTTCATATCAATTCAATGAATATTTTGTGCTGGCCACGCTCTACAAGGTCACTCTCTAGAATAAGCCATAATTCAGCAAGGTATGCCATTTTTGCTATATCGCCTTTTCGGAGAGGTTCCAAGTAGTGCCACTTGGAGGAATTGCATAAAAAACATTGAAGAAAATTTTATATCAGTTTTAGATCTTTATTCATTATAGTTACAAAGTTATAATTATTTTAAGTTGGGGTTGTTGACCAATCCAAAACTAGTCATGGTTGAGACAAGCAGTTGATGAGTTGGCACATACATGAGGTGTATAGTTGATGATGTTGGTACATATTGATGAGTCATTTTTGATGAGTATTTGACACATGATTGGTATATACTTGGTGCATGTTCGATGCACTTGTTTATGTTGACAGATTGATATTTGTTGATGATTGTTGCCTCATCTTAGTTGGCGCTGAGAATGTAAGCTGAGTCTTGCATATAGAGTTGGTGATCTTGTAGAGTTGTACTCTATTCATTTTTTGCTGAAAAACCCCTAGATTGAAGTCCATAATAAAAAGAAAAATTGTACATACATCTTGTGTTCTTTGTGTTCCTTGTGGAGATGATTTTTTGATGATATGTTATTGATATGTATTCACATCTAATTGATTATAAATGAAAACAATGAGTAATGAGAAAATGTTGAATGTTAACTAAGGAGTTTTTGTGTAAGAGGGAAGTTTTGGGAAAAAGATCCCCACACTCATTCACCCCCCACTCTAAGTGTGGTAGGTGTGTCCAACAGTTTCAGATTGGAAGACAAGCGGAACGATGCTACAAGACTTCAAAGGTATGCACTTATATATGCTATCCAAGTTATATCATCTAGAAAAACGTGAGTCTGTTTGGAAGAAAAGTATTAGAGACCTTGTCCAAGTTTTAATCTTGGACTCAGTGCATTTAGAGGAGCAAGCGCACCCTCCACAATAGTTGAGGCTTCAGGTTCTAGGTTTGATTAAATTGTTAATCTTCAAATTTGTGTATATCAAGAGTGATAGTTGCTACATAAAAAATTATGAAAGTAGTCTTTGAAAGACTCTATTATTGTTAGGTGCAATAAATACTTGAATGCATATGAATACCATTGATATAGATGCTTATTGTACTTGTTTACAAGATGAACTAACATCTCCTCTAGATATATATTTTTTGTTTTCTCTTGTTGTTCTTGTTTCGGGCAGGTACCCTTGTGAAATATGTTTGATGAACAATCCTTACGGACGCTGTCATAGAATAAGTTTATAAGGTTGACACAACTGCCATATGGGCAACAATCAAAACAGCTAGAAACAAACTTAAAGAGACTCAGAGGAGTCAGAATCGAAGGAAGTCAAAAATCAAAAGGAAACCAGAACAAGCTTGTGACACTTTGTAGAAAGCAAAGAGAGATGCAACAAAAAAAATCATGGAATCTTTCAGATGGAGGGAGTTGACCACAGAATTCCAAAAGAAGAGAACACATATTTCTCATTCAGGCATGAAGTTGGGATTGTGAGGGAACTAATCCCCAACGATATGATCCATTGAATAATCTGTGAATACCATGAAGTATATGTCCATGTTCTTCATTAGAAGTAGCAACCGTGACAAGCGACATGTGTTCATATTGAATCTAGAAGAAGTCTTCTTGGAAAACAAGCCTTGAATATAATTGGTTGTCCATCTACATTTATGTTCCTATGACAGAAGGTTGGATCCTTTAGGAAAGAAGAGCATGTAATCTATAAAAGATTCCATGGACTCCAACATTGAAGAAAAACATGAGGAGATTCCAAGACAAAAAAAAATTCAGAACAACCAATTGAACCAGTTTGAATCCACTATAAGCAATCAAGCAGAAGGAATGGAAGGAAGTTGTGATAAAGAACGATGTATGTGAGAAATTGTGAAAAAGACTAGAGCATTGATAGATACAAGGCAAGACTCAGAGCTAGAGGGTTCTTCCAGAAGGAGGGAGAAGACTATGATGATAGCTTGTTCTAGTAACCAGACATACCTCTACTTGAGCTATTATATCTCTTGCAATATCCATGGGTTAGAGTTTACGTCAGATGAATGTAAATAATGTTCTTCTCAACAGAGTAATTGAAGAAGAAGCGTATGTAGAGAAACCTCAAGGTTTTGAGGTATACTAGAAAGAGACCCTTGTATGCAGATGGAAGAATACCTTGTATGGATTCAAGAAAACTTGGTGCATAGCCTCTCATGTACAACATAAGCATGGTGAAAACTTCCTATGACAGAGGAAGTATATTGAAATGGTTCTTCAGAAGTCTAGGATGATGGATTGCAAATCCATGGAAAACTCCCATGATGACATATATGAAGAAGTTGAGAGACTCTGATCCAGTAGACCCGTCTCTGTATTGACAATTGATTGGATCGTTAATGTATTTGGAGAATACTCAACCAGATATTTTCCTTGTGGGACGCTTGAGTTATGATATACAGGTGCATGGATTTATCAATTCAGATTGGGTAGGGAGTGTAGATGACAGAAGAAGTGATACATGGATATGTTTCAGTTTGAGCTTTGCCATGATTTCATGGGCTGCAGAAAACAAAAGCCTGTTTCACTCAGAACTACAGAAGCATAGTATATTGCATCTTGTGATGCTTGTACAAAAGTAGTGTGGATCTGTAAGTTGGTTTCTGAACTGTTTGATCAGGTGCTGAATTCGACCGTGAAATATTATGATGATCAGAGTTATGTGAAGATTTCATAGAACCCGGTGTTCCATGGTAGGTCGAAGAACATTGAGATAAAGTATAATATTATTTGTGATAAAGTCCAGAGGGTAGAAGTGGTTCTCCAGTATATCTCCACAGATGAGCATATAGTAGATATTTTGGTAAAGCCTCTATCAAAGATGAAAAGTTTGCGTACTTAAGGGACAAGTTGGGGCTCGTGGAGATGACTTCCTTATTGAAAAAGGAAGTGATTACTCCATGGTTGGGAGGGAGCAATGATATGTTATTGATTTATGGAAAGTCATTTTCCAGTTCGGAAAATGGTCCAGGTTGGGCGCAGTTCCTTTCCAGTCCGAAAAGTGGTTCGATATTTATGAGAGATAGTCATTTTCCAGTTCAGAAAATGGTCCAGATCAGACAATCATTTTCTTAATGAAAATGATCTGATAGATTGTTGATGTACCATAAACAACGATTCCCCCTATGGCTAGTGTGGGGGAATGGTCTAGGAAAATCATTCTTCTTGGCAGTCACTCTGAGTAGTGGTCAAGTAGAATGGTATGCCTCACTGGGCAGTCATTCTTTCGAAGTTCACAATTGTGAGCAGTTTCGAAGAATGGTTCATTTTGGAGGTTGGTGCAGGACAATCATTTCCATAGGAAATGGTCTGGACAATCATTCCTTAGGGTATACTAATTCTTTCCAGGTTTCATTGTGATTAGTGCTAGAGGAATGGCCCAGTTAGGTGAATGGTCCAGTTTCAGTAATCAGGGACAAGAATTCCCTAGGGAAGATTTCAAGTTGGACTATGATTAGTGTTGAAGGAATGGCCCAGTTAGGTGAATGGTCCATGCTAAAAAACCAGGGACAATTATTCTTCTATGCTTGGGAAGAATAGTCTAGATATCCCATGGATGATGTTTTACTTTCTGAGGGCAGATTCTCTTCCATTTCTCACATATGTGAGTGGAAGAATGGCCTAAATGACTCAGTTTGTATCATGATATTGTTTATGCATGTTGATATTAGATGATATGATTGTTGTGGAGACTATATGTCTCTGGACAATAGTTTTATGATACTGTGGTGGATGTGATCCACTGGTAGTGAGTATGTGTCAATGGTTAGTAGCAGGGTGCTACTAGGAGTGGTTGTGTACCATTGGATAGTAGTTGTATACTACTATGGATAGACACAGTTTTGCTTGATTGGATGACATTATAGCAACAATATTCTACTATCTAAGTGCCATGGAGACTACCACTATTGTTGGAGTTGATTTCCATCTAGATGGATAGTTAGTGTGTTGGTGGATAGACATTCTCTAGGCAAATAATGGTCCAGACAGAATAGATAGTTGGTGGATAAGAATTCTCTCTGTGAAGAATGGTCCAGGTTGATGGTTTGTTAACATATCGTGGAATGGTATTTTCTTAAGGCACAGATTATGGCTCAATTAGGAAAATGGTTCAGGACCAATATTTTCTAAGGTAGAGACAAATCTTTATGGTACAAATGAATCGATTAGAAAATAGTCCTAGACTGACATTGCTGTAGGAATGGTCTCTGTAGCCCATTGCAGAGCTTTCAACATCTGTTGGGACATTCCTTCTTCTAGGACATATGTACGGATTAGAAGAATCATCCTTGCATCAATATGTGGAGTGAGTGACTTATTCAACATCATGCCTGATTACTCAGATGGACTATGGCTTCGAGAGATCATGTAGTTGATGCTATCATATGATATTGATAGTAATGATGTTACTCGTGAGTTGATCTAAATGATCACGAGATATCCTGTGTGGCTATGATGATGCTACTGATTGAATGGTCTGTTTGTGCTCAATACCATTTCTTTTCATACCTCCCTAGCTAGGAGGGAGTGTTGATATTATGGTAGTTGTGAGAGGTATTAACCTCTACATGTAACCTTTGACGAGACTGGAATATTATGGGAAGCAAGAGAAACCCTAAAATGTTGGATAATAACCCTAGAAGACAAGTCAACTCAAGAGAATATTTAATATTGAGTTATTAGCCTCCAGAAAGAGAAGTTGGCTCAGTCAAGTGAGATAGAGCAGTATAAATAGAGGGCGCTAGAGATCAGTTGAAACTCACTCACTCACAAATGCATACGAATAGTCGTGCACAAGTTTGGAGAGGGAGTGCAACTGCAACTGAGATTTTGGATTTTGGTTGGACTTGGTCTCTTGGTTATGGTTTGGGATTTCTGCTTGGTTTATGCTTATTCTTTCTTGGTGCACTACCCTTGGAGAAAGGTGCACTAGCCTTGGTTGGCTATTGGTCTGCTACCATAATTATAATGTCTGTCAAGGTTAAGGTCCTCAGGGGTGGCCTTCGTTCCTATGGTTGGGTGACAATATTGCTATATTGTCTATGGAAAAATGAGCACATATATTTCATTCTAATATTCAGACCTCCAAAAATTAAGCAGAAAGTTCCATCAGTTAATCACCACAGAGAGGGGAGTCTAGAGGAATGAGATTCAGTTTCAAAGGAAGAGGTAGACGCAGATAAATCAGGTGCTACATGTGGAGAAGTTGGACATATGTCTTGGGATTGTCCAAGGAATAAATCAACAACTCAAAGGAGTGATAATGTTGTAGAAGCTAGAGAAGATCTAGATAAAATAGTGGAAAGAGAAGAACCTGTTGAGGCAGGGGAGTCCTTGATGATGAAAATATTTTTGGTGAAGGAAGAAAAAGAAGTACATGAACCAACACAAAGGAAGCGTCTGTTCAGGACTATGTGCAAGTCAAAGGGAAAGTGTTGTAAAGTGATAATTGACAGTGGGAGTACAAATAATTTTGTCTCCATTTATATGGTAGAGAAGTTGGGATTGAATAAGATGGCACATCCCACTCCCTACAAAGCGTCTCCTGGATGCAAAAAGGACATCAACTCTTGGTGAATGAGCAATGCAAGCTAGAGATGCAGATCGATAGTTATATTTATGTGGTGTTATGTGACACAATGTCCATGTATGTCTTCCATATTCCTTTAGGAATTCCATGGCAGTATGACAGGAAAGCTATTCATGATGGAAGGAAAAACACTTACTCCCTAGAGAAGGATGGGAAGAAGCATGTTTTTCTAACCCTGAAGGATGAAGTAACTAAAGAGGACCCTGGGCCTAGTATTTTTCTAATGAGCGGGAAATAATTGCTGCAAGAAGTCAAGAATAAGTATGAGGTACATTTTTCCCTCATTGGTAAACCAAGGGTAATATTGACTTCTACAAATTTAGATAATATGCCTGCTGAAATTAAAATTATGCTTGATAAATTTGTTGATATCATTGTGGATGAATTACCAAATGATTTACCTCCCGTGAGAAGTATTAGTCACCAAATTGACTTGATACGTGGTGCAAGTTTTCCTAATAAGGAAACCTATAGACTAACTCCCCAAGAGAATGAATAAATCAAGAAACATGTGCAAGAATTGTTGGATAAAGGTTTGGTGAAGGAAATATTGAGTCCATGTGCAGTGCCAACAATGCTCAGTCAAAGAAGGATGGTGGATGGCGCATGTGTACTGATTCCAGGGCAATCAACAAGATTACTATCAGGTACATATTTCCATTGCCTCACATAGATGTTTTGATGGATTGTTTGAGTGGGTCAAAGTATTTTTCAAAAATTGACTTGAAGAGTGGTTACCATCAAATAAGAATTAGAGAGGGGGATGAATGGAAGACTACATTTAAAACTAATAATGGATTGTATGAATGGTTGGTGATTCCCTTTGGGCTCACAAATGCACCAAGAACATTTATGATGTTAATGAATGAAGTCTTGAAGGAATACAATGGGAAATTTGTGATAGTATATCTTGATGACATTATGATTTATAGTTAGAGAAAAAAAGAACATTTGAGGAACCTTAAGATGGTCTTAAGTACCCTGCAAAAAGAGAAATTTATGATAAAATTGAAGAAGTGCAACTTCATGAAGACATAGATAATATATTTGGGAATTGTAGTCTTAGAAGAATGGATGAAAATGGATCTAGAGAAGGTGCAAGCAATTTTGAATTGTCCAACTCCAAGGAATGTATTTGAGGTAAGGAGCTTTCATGGCCTTGCAAGATTTTACAGAAAATTTATTAAGAATTTTAGTCAGATTTGTGCACCTATAGTAGAGACTATAAAGGAGAGTAGGCAACCATTTAAATGGACAGGGGAAATAAACATAAATTTTAATTTTCTGAAAAGGAATATCACTGAAAAGCTTGTTTTGGCCTTACCAAGATTTGACAAAACTTTCCAAGTAGAAATTGTTGCTAGTGGGACAACAATAGGGGTTGTATTGAGCCAAGAACAAAAGCCTATAGCATATTTCAGTGAGATGTTGAATGAAGAAAAACATAAATATTCATCATATGACAAATAATTGTATGCCATTGTGCAAGCACTTAAGAAGTGGAGACATTATTTAATGCCCAAGGAATTTGTGCTATATTCTGACAATCATGCATTACAGCTTATAAGCAGCCAACCTAAGCTACACCAAAGGCATGAAAAGTGGGTAAAATTTCTGCAAAGTTTTACCTTTGTGATCAAGCATACAAGTGGAAAATTTAATAAAGTTGTTGATGCTCTCAGTAGGGTGAATTTAATTTTGCTAGAGTTTAAGGTTGACACTTTAGGATTTGATGAATTGTTTGTTATATATAAGGAAGATGCAGATTTTAAAGATATATATACAAATTGTCAAAATCCTATTGATAGCAATAGAAGACAATGGCTAGACTACATGATGCAATAAGGCTTGTTGTTCAAGAACAATAAACTATGAATTCCTAGATTTTCAATGAGGGGAAATTTGATTAAGGAGAAACACAATGGAGGATTCTCAGGGCACTTTGGACAAGACAAAACATATTCACAGGTAAATGCTTTCTATTTTTGGCCAGGGATGCAGAATGATGTGAATAGGTTTGTTGGAAAATGCAGGATATGCCAACATGCAAAATGAAGGAGTCAAAATACAGGACTGTACCAAACACTGTCCATGCCAAATAGGCCTTGGGATTCCATTAGTATAGAATTTGTTTTGGGGTTACCCAAGACCCATAGGGGAAATGATTCTATTTATGTGGTGGTAGATAGGTTTTCAAAAATGTCTCATTTTATTGCTTGTAGAAATACTAGTGATGCAACTAACATTGCCAATTTGTTTTTTCCAAAAATAGTAAGGTTACATGGTCTACCCATGAGCATTGTCTTGGACAAAGACACTAAATTTGTTGGTCACTTTTGGAGAAATATATGGAAGAATCTGAGTACAAATCTCAGTTTTAGCTCAACCTATCATCCTCAAACTCATGGGCAAACAAAGGTGGTGAATATGAGCTTGGGAAACACATTGAGGATCCTTGTTTATGATAATAAAAAATAGTGGGATTTGGCACTTTCTCAAGTTGAATTTACCTACAATGACTCACCAAACAAGAGCACTGGAATGAGCCCATTCCATACCGTGCATGGAATGCATCCAAGGGGAGTATATGAACTCAAAAATTTGGGAAAAAAAGAATCCAAAAGTGTGTATGGTGAAAACTTTGCAACAAGCATACAAGAGCTGCAAGAGAATGTGAAGAAAAAGATTCAAGAAAGTGTTGGTAAATACAAACAAGGTGCTGATTTGAAAAAGAGATAAATGAACTTTCAAGTTGGGGATTTATTAATGGAATATATAAGGAAAGAGATATTTCCTACAAGGACTTATAAAAAAATGAAATTGAAGAAAATTGGGCTCTGTAGAATACTCAGAAAGTTTTTCGCAAATTCATATGAAGTGGAATTTCCCCCTGTTATTGGAATCTCTCCAACTTTTAACATATCAGACCCGTAACCTTAAAAAAACATAGACATTATTCTAGAAGATGTGACTGCAAGTGATGTTTATTAGATTGTAGAATGGGAGGAACAATTGCCTAAGAAAATGAAACAACAAATTGAGGCAATTCTGGAAAGGATTATTTTCAATATCTGGTTAAGTGGAAACATCATCCATTTGAATATGCAACTTGGGTGACAAAAACAAAGATCTCCAGGTACAATATAGACCCTGAAGAATTGTTGAAGATTTATTTTCTTCCCCAGGAGTTTGATGTAGGAGCATCTGACCAAGGAATTTCATCAATTTGACCTAGAGGTCATTCTATTTACCAAAGGGGGTTGGTCCCCATAATTCTAAATTTTTGTTTGTAATAAATTCTCAATGACTCTAGAAGGCAGTCAAAGATATTTGTTTGTTAGTATAGGATTTGGTTTGTTTTATTAAATTAGTAAATGAGGACTTGTAGGAGTTTGTCTAGGGATTGGGTTGTTATATTATCGAGGAGATCTTGGAGCTATTTGTATTATGATCTTCCATAGTTTAGAGGTTAGATTTGGGTGTATGTGAAGGTGGATTGAGATTATGCAGTGAAGATTCATGAAGACTATGTAAACTTCAAAATTGTAGAGTTAATTAAATGTAATTCATGGTTTGAATAAGAATTTTTATCTATGTGAGTGTGAGAATTGGAAAACAAATAGAAGATTGTAGGGTGTATTTGGACCAGGCCAATTGAGCCTTAGATTTTGAGTTAAAATATCTCAAGTATGATTTAAGTTTCACAATCTCTTATTGTCTCATATTTTCTTTGTTTGGCCAACTACAGGTCTTGGACTTAGCTCGGAGCACAAAAGAGGTTTCAGTATTGAATCCATTAGAGTAGTGATCCAACCATTCCATGCAATATCAACTCGTTATAATGATTGTTGTTCACGATAGGATCAACGATCCTTATCTCTCGTTCATTGAATAGTGGATCTAAGCCTGAAATACTATTTATTGAATTAAATGTGTACCAAGGAAATCTAAACGTCAATCTATGGAGCGATCCATTGGTTGAGGAGGAATCCACTATCAAAACAAATCGAAATTTAATATTTTAAGATCCCTCGGAGATGGAATTGTGGATACGTTTTTGAATACGTGTTCATGATTTTGTTCATTCCAACATCCACATAAGTGGTTTGATAAACTAATCTCAACCCCTATAAACAAAGATTGTGAGTCCAATCTAGGACTAATGCCTACCGTCCACTCATCATTTGATTAAAAGACGTTCGTTGATTTGCGATAAAGGTTTAGCGACAAGTTTATGGGTTTGAAAGTTACATCGTGGAGATAGAAATTGGTATGTGGTTAAGGCTATGGTTATGGATGCTTACTTGTCACACACCCACTACAACAACTAACATTTTCTTTTTCTTTTTGTCTTTTCTTCGAGGGACAGAATCCCTAATTTCTATGGAGCCTAGCGCAGACCATCCCTTCCTTTATCCTCCTCCATGTAATCGTTGGCTATGACCACAGGCCTTACCAAAAAGGCACTTTCGGCTTTCACGATTCAGGGAATCATGATGCAAGCGTTCCCCTGTTCTCTGTCTTTTGAAATGTCGAAACCCGAAAGGGTCTAACAGATCCTTATCTCCTCCCTTGGGTCACTTTTCATATGACTGGTCCTATGACCTGGTGCTATTCCTCTAAATGTTTTTGGGGTTTCGCGATTCGAGGAATCGCGATGCAAGTGTTCCTCCTTTCCCTTTTGAATCCATAGAACTCAAAAGCCTGGTATCATCTGGATCTACAGTCCAGATCATTGACTTGATCAACGGCCTGGATTAAATCCTGACGTTATACCTTTCAGGATTTCTGGCGGGGTCTTCACTCCTATTCCTCTGGTGTCCAGAACCTCGATGACTTTAGATCTTCACCGTGCATCCCCTACAAATGGACGGTCCAGATTCTTTCGGGACTCCTCCTTTCTACCACAAGACCCTATCCGGTGACCTAGGACTCATCCACAGAGCGCGTCGGGGTTTCGGGTACCGGGATTTCGTGACTTGCGAAAATGAGGGGTCTTTCCCTTTGATTTCCCGGGTGCCAAAACGCCGAAACCTATTCACACTAAACCGATTTGGGGTTTTGTATACCGGGATTTCACGACTGGCGAAAGCGAGGGGTCTTACCCTTTCTTTTCCTGGGTGCCGAAACACTGAAACCTATTCACGCTAAATCGATTCGGGGTTTCGTATACTGGGATTTTGCGACTAGCGAAAACGAGGGGTCTTACCCTTTGGTTTCCTAGGTGCCAAAACATCGAAACCTATTCATTCTAAACCGATTCAGGGTTTCATATACTGGGATTTTGTGACTGGCGAAAACGAGGGGTCTTACCCTTTGGTTTCCCAGGTGCCGAAACGCCGAAACCTATTCACGCTAAACCGATTTGGGGTTTCATATGCCAGGATTTCACGACTGATGAAAACAAGGGGTCTTACCCTCTGTTTTCTCGGGTGCTAAAACGCTGAAACCTATTCATGCTAAGCCGATTCGGGGTTTCGTATACCGGGATTTCACGACTGGCGAAAATGAGTGGTCTTACCCTTTGGTTTCCTGGGTGCCGAAACGCCAAAACCTATTCATGCTAAACTGATTCGGGGTTTCGTATACTGGGATTTCATGACTAGAAAAAATCCATAGCAGAGAGTTTCCTTACCTTTCGAAACTCCGATCCTTGAATTCCCGATAAGGAAATTTATGTATGAGATTAACGACTATGAGCCTCCCCTGATCCGACGGTCCATAGAGCTCCGACAGATCCTTGGATCTATGGTCCTGGATCCCATCGCTACTTGCGAAGGCTAAAGGGGTCGATGTATTAACGCCTGCACTCCTCCTCTAGATCCATCGGTCTTGACAAATTTGGGGTATTTCCGAAAGGATTTTGACCGTTCGTCTATCGAACGATGGGGTATTCTCTTTCGATAAATGGGACTCGCTATCCTTTCTGAGATTGATTCATGAGATTCAACCTCTCGGGGCTTTGAACTCCCACGACTTCGAAACCTGAGAGAACTAATCTTTCTTGTACAAGGTTTCCAGACCCAGGTCATTTGGACCTTCAGAGGGTTCTTAGGTAATTATCCCTAGGCTTGGTGACCTGACTGAAAATCCTTCCTGATTCACCGAGCTATGACTCTGTGACAGGGGTAAAGTAAACTCGTGGGTTTACTATAATGGTAGTCTTTTCAAGGAACTCACTCCGGCTCTAGAATGTGAGGAAACTTCCTGGGAAGAGGTGCCTTCGGGAAATCAAACTAGGACATAGCGTGAGTCAAGTAGATGGGACAAATCTCAAGGGAACGAACTCGTATTTTGAACTAATTCATTCTATACATAAACCGATTATGGTCATATAAGTATAAGCATGCATCCATTATTTCCAATCAAAACACAAGGCAAACTCTTTTATATAGAAACTGTTGGTTGTGGAGCCTGATTATCTTCCTGATTCAGAGGTCCTTGCTTTCAGCCATGTTTATACCCCATGAAGTATTTACACCCCAGAAGTATGTACACTCTTCCACGCGGGGGAGTGCAGAGGGGGGGTACCCCCTCTGCAAGGTCCAGGGGGTCTGGGGGCAAGCGGGCCCCCAATGGGAGTTTGGGGGCGAAGCCCCCGAAGCAAAAATTGCCTTATAAAAGTATATTGTAATTTCATTGTAAATATGAACCATTCATTATAAGGTCGCAGATCTAACAGTAGAGATTATGTTAGGTTTTTTGCCCTAGAAGGCAACCCTCTTTTATGAGGGAAATGTATTGCGGCTATGTATGAGGGTGAATACTGTATTCTGAGAGTGGAGACTGTGAGAGAAAGAAGAGGAAGTTACAACGGGTTTTGCTGTAGGTTGTATCCCTTCATTTGCTGGATAATAATAAAGGAAGGACCTGGCAATTTCTCTGGTGGACGTAGCCCACACTGGGTGAACCACATAAATCTGT
>ML832562.1:26925-50047 GCA_009831015.1 Picea engelmannii
AAAGGTTGTTGCACTTTCAACAACAGAGGCAGAATATGTTGCTGCTACAGAGGCTAGTAAAGAAATGATTTGGTTACAAAGGTTTATGGAGGAATTGGGAAAGAAGCAGGAGAACAACAAGTTGTACTGTGACAGTCAGAGTGTCATTCACCTTGCAAATAACTCAACCTTTCATTCGAAGACTAAGAATATAAATTTGAGGTACCACTTCATACGATCCTCCTTGGAAGATGGACAATTGAATCTGGAAAAGATACACACTAGCCAGAATCCTGCAGACATGTTAACAAAGGGAGTAACCAGGGAGAAACTGAGTTCTTGCTCAGTTTCAGTTTGTCTTCAAGATTGAAGATGAAGATGAGAAATTTTCCAGGTCTAAGAAGGTTCAGAGTCCAGCATATGCAGCAGCGGTGGAGTTGTTGATATCAGTCTCCAAGTGGGAGATTGTTGGTTGTGGAGCCTGATTATCTTCCTGATTCAGAGGTCCTTTCTTTCAGCCATGTGTTATACCCCATGAAGTATTTACACCCCAGAAGTATGTACACTCTTCCACGCGGGGGAGTGCAGAGGGGGGGTACCCCTCTGCAAGGTCCGGGGGGTCCATCCCCCCGGCTGGGGGCAAGCAAGCCCCCAGTGGGGGTTCGGGGGCGAAGCCCCCGAAGCAAAAATTGCCTTATAAAAGTATATTGTAATTTCATTGTAAATATGGACCATTCATTATAAGGTCGCAGATCTAACGGTAGAGGTTATGTTAGGGTTTTTTCCCTAGAAGGCAACCCTCTTTTATGAAGGAAATGTATTGCAGCTATGTATGAGGGTGAATATTGTATTCTGAGAGAGGAGACTGTGAGAGAAAGAAGAGGAAGTTACATCGGGTTTTGCTGTAGGTTGTATCCCTTCATTTGCTGGATAATAATAAAGGAAGGACCTGGCAATTTCTCTGATGGACGTAGCCCACACTGGGTGAACCACATAAATCTGTGTCTCTCTTGTATTGTGTGTCTTCTATGTTTTTGTTTCTGCATTTGTTTTATTTTATTGCTCCGCGGTCTTTTTTTTCTAACAGAAACCATTTATGAGCGTATAAGCATGAGCATGTGTTCATGATATTCAATTCAAAATACAAGACATAACACTTATCAGAAACACCAGGTGTGATGCAACTGCTGAGAGGTGTGCTCGTTTCCACCCAACCATAGGCTCAATGACTCCATATGGATTTACCACTAGCCACCCCTGAGCTAGACCATGATACTTTGAGATTCAGTCTCCTACTTCTAGCTCCATGGAAGTCAAGGACGAAGGTTACTCTCCTTCTCCTATGTTCAAAACTCTCTATGTTTCCAGAGTTTTCTCCAGTTCTCTTCTGCGATCCCTGTTGCACGCGCTCTCTCCCCCTTACCACACTTCCTCTCTTGCCTTTTTCTCTGCAAGATTGCATGTGGCACGGATTTCCCCATCTATGGTTAGGTCTGGGAGATTTTACAGATGGGCGTTTCACCCCCATCCCCTCATTAACTCTTGAGGAGCCTCCCCACCTACCAATGTGATGAGAAATCCATTCTAGGGTCAAAGAGTTGCTTTGGTCTTTGAGCAAGTAAAAACTAGTACGGTACTGGCTCGGTGGAAGTTAACGCAACCATTCCAGGTCCCTTCCACCACCTCTCATTAGACATCGTGGTCTCTTTTAGCACATCCCCCTCCCAATAGTCATGCAACAAATATTCATAACATAATTTACATTCATCAACCTTTTATACAAAGGTCCATCAAATCAAACATTCACCTCTTTGAGTTTGCCATAGTTCTTGGCCAATATAGTTATTTTTACAGACTCGGGGAAACAGGGTGTTACAATTCCCTCCCCCTTAAAGGAACATCTTCCTCAATGCTCTATCTATCAATATGATGTGTATTTACAACAATAAACAAAATTGGATATGCTTGTTTCATGGCATCTTCCATTTCCCATGTAGCCTCATCTGGGCCAAAATGTTTCCACTGCACCTTGACCTGTGCAATGGTTTGGTTTCTGAGTGGGGTTTCCTTTCTGTCCAGTATGCATTGAGGTTCTGGCAGGAATTCTCCCTCCGGTTCCACCTGTATCATAGACCAGTCAATTATATGATTATAATTATGTACATATTCCTTCAATAATGAAACATGGAAAACATTATGTGCTTTTACTGTGGGAGGAAGTGCTAGCCTATAGGCTACAGGTCCCACTCTATCTAAAACTTCAAATGGGCCACAATACTAAGGTGCCAACTTTGCACAAGCTCCCATCCTCAGGGAAATCTTTCTGGGCCTAACTCTGAGATATACATGGTCTCCCGTCTGGAATTCTCTTGGAGTTCTCTTTTGGTCGACGTAACTTTTCTCTCTATTCTGAGTGACCTTTAGATTTTGTTTTATCTGAATCACTTGTTATTCCATTTCTTTCAACATGTTAGGTCCAATAGTAATTTTGTTTACTGGGTTACTCCAACTGACTAGAGTGTTGCACGGTCTACCATAGAGGACTTTTAAAGGACTCATCTTCAGGGATTCTTGGTAGCCGTTATTGTAGGCAAATTCCACCAGTGGCAGGTAATATTCCCACTTTTTAGGTTGGTGCATTACATGCATTCCTAGCATGTCTTATAATATTTGGTTCACTCTTTCCATCTATCCATCGGTTTGAGGATGATAGGCTGTGCTAAAAAAAAAATTTGTCTCAAGACCAACCATTAAGGATTTCCAAAAGTTGGAAGTAAATTTCGTGTCTCTGTCAGACATGATCTTTTTAGGCATACCATGTAGTCTGAATATCTCCTTCATGAATGTGCTGGCGATATCTATTGCCTTGCAAGTCGATTTGACGGGGATAAAATGGGTGGACTTGCTCAATTTATCCACCACTACCATGATGGCGTCATTCTGTTTGTTCGATGTTGGTAATCCGGTGATGAATTCCATGGAAATGGTTTCCCATTTCCATTCCGGGATTGGTAGAGGTTGTAATAATCCTGCTGGGTGCCAGTGTTCTACTTTAACCTGTTGGCATTCTAGGCACTTAGCTAAATAGTTAGCTATGTCTTTCTTTAACCTAGGCTAATAGAATTGTTTCCTAGTGGCCGTGATCATCTTCTGATATCCCGGGTGACTAGTCTATGGTATTTTATGTAGTTCATCCATTATGAACCTCTTCAAGTCGTCACAATATGGAACATATAGTCTATTTATGTAGGTTAGCAGACCTCCATCTATCATCTGAAATCGTTCATACTTTATCCCTGTGGGTTCTTTCTCCAGGTACGAGGTCATGGTCTGGAAGAATGTGTCTGTTTCTTGTGCATTCTTGACTCCTTCTTTGACATTCATCTCGCAGGTGCTCACCGCTGCTAGGTGAATCATTTTCATACTTCTGCTAAGGGCATCAACCACCTTATTTTCGTTTCCTTTAACATGTTTGATTTCAAAATCAAACTCACTAAGGAGGGCCATCCACCTAGCTTGTCTGGCATTGAGCTTTGGTTGGTCAAATAGATATCGCAATCCACAATGGTTTGTCATAAGTACAAATTTCCTTCTCAGGAGGTAATACCTCCACATTTTTAAGGCGTGCACTATGGTGGCTAGCTCTAGATCATGGGTCACATAGTTGACTTCATGCTCATTCAATTTTTGGGATTCATAGCAGACTACACTTCCTCCTTACATAAGGACTCCTCCAAGCCCTTCCTTACAGGCATCTGTGCACACTAGGAAGTCAACTTCGGGATCGACGATCTTCAACATGGGTGCGTGGGTCAGTAGATTTTTTAGGGATTGAAATATTTCTTCGCATTTTGGGGTCCAAAGGAATTTGAATCCCTTCTTCTGGAGGGCACTGATTGGACAACCAATCTTGGAGAATCCTTTTATAAATCTCCTATAGTATTCTGCCAAGCCCATAAAGGATCTGATATCTGAAATGTCCTTTGGGGTAGGCCACTCCATGATAGACCTGATCTTGTTAGGGTATACTGCTACTCCCTCTTCAGATATGACATGGCCCAAGTAATGTATTTGCTTTTGAAAAAAGTCACACTTGCTAAATTTGTCATAGAGTTGATGTTCTCTTAGCACTTGAAGCACAAGTCTAAGATGTTCCTCATGTTCCTCTTTATTCTTGGATTAAATTAATAGATCGTCAATAAAAACCAGTACAAATTTGTCTAAGAATTTGCTGAGCACATTGTTCATCAAGCAGATAAAAGTGGCAAGGGCATTGGTCAATCCAAATGGTACTACCACAAACTCATAGTGACCATATCTCGTCCTGAAGGCAGTTTTGTGGATGTCTTTGCCCTTGATTTGGACTTGATGGTATCCAAATCTCAAGTCAATATTTGAGAATATGGAAGCACCTCCCAATTGATCGAACAAGTCATCAATCTGGGGTAAGGAGTACTTGTTATTTATGGTTACCTTATTGAGCTGTCTATAATCTATGCACATTCGGAGGGTACCATCTTTCTTCTTCACAAACAGAACTGGTGCTCCCCATGGGGACACACTAGGTTGGATATAGCCTTTGTCCATCATTTCTTTTAGTTGTAGTTTAAGCTCAACTAGCTCAGGTGTGCTCATTCTATAGGGTGTCCTAGACACTGGCACTACTCCTGGTGCAAGTTCTATCGAGAAGTAAATGTCCCTTCTAGGAGGTAGACCTGGTACCTCTTCCGGAAACACATCTCTATATTCTTTTAGTGTGGGGTGGTCTTCGAGGCTTGGTTTGTCATCTTCAACTGATTCCAACACCTGTATTGCATATAGTGGACATCCCTTTCTGCAATACTTTCTCATTTGAAGGGCTGATATTCATCTCACCGAGACAGGTTTTTGGATCCCTTGAAGGGTTATCCTTCTTCCTTCTTCACTTACACATTCTAAGGTTTTATGGTAACAATCTATTCTGGCTTTATATGTGGCTATCCAATCCATACCAATCAACAAGTCACATGATCCTAGGGGTAATACGGTAAGGGTTGCTTGGGTGGGGAATTCACCCATAGTGAATTGGCAAGATGGTATGACCTCCATTACCTTTGTTTTGGTGCCGGTGGGTAACTGTACTAACCATGGATTGGCGTGTTTATGTGGCTGTAATTTACACTTATCAATAGCCTTAGGGCTATACAACTCAAATTTGAACTAGGGTCAATTAGAATAGACACTAGATGGTTGGTGATCATACCTTCCATCTCCACCACTGAAGCTTGGTGGTCAGCTTGTTTATTATCCATGGATGCATAAATTTGTGACACGCTCATGGCCACGTCATTGATGGTGGTAGATTCTTGAACGTTGTAAATTCTCTGACTGTTCCGTTGTCGGTGCGGGCAGTCCCTCAGTAGGTGTTCTTCTCCACAACCCCAACATTTCAAGGGTTCTTTCTTCGGGTTATCAATATTTCCTGGGGTGGATCCAAAAGGTTTATTTCCTCTCTGGGAGGGGAAATTCTATTGGTGTACACTTCGGGTTGGAAAGCTCATCCTTGAGTCCTTTTTATAGTTTTTAAGTCTTGGGGACTTAAACCCCTTGTTCTGGAATCCCGAACTATTCTTCTGCTTCCAGCCTTCTCGAGGTTCTGTTTGATGCCCAAGTTGTTCATAACAATATCTGTTGAAATAATGTAACTGCAAAGAGTATTCTTATTATTATTGTTATTTTATTCATAGGATTAATCCCCATTGTGGATTAATCATGTCGGTAATTGTATTAGGACCAAATCCCCTTTTGCATATTGGTCAATAGACAATTGTAATAGGCAAAATAAGAAGTCGGCCCCAAGAGTTATTATTGAGACCTAGAAACAAATTAAAGGTGGGTTTACCCACCCAAAGTGAGAGGTCGGCCCTGCCAATGAAGACCCTTCACACGTGCCAGTCTTGTATATATAGAGAGGCTAGTGCCTCACTCTATCACACAACTCACTTGCTAATTCTTAAGAGGCAAGTTGCGACTTACCAGTTAGAGAGAGGGAGAAGAGTGGTGCATCTTTTGGAGAGGACTATTTGTATTGGTTTGAGTTATCTCTTGACATTGTATTGGCAATTTATGATAAAGAATTTTTTGCTGGGTTTTCTTCCCCTAGAGGGTTTCCCAAGATAAATGTCGTGTCTCTTGTGAATGTGTATTTCTTAATGATCTTGTTCGTATGTTTCTCTTATCTATTGAAATGCAAAGAACTATAATAATGGCATAAACATTAACAATATCTTGCCTTTTGGATAGTGTCTTCTAGGGTATTTGGCTCATCAAACTCAATCCTGTTCTAATAGTCCTTAGGTAGTCCATTGATGAATTGTTGCACCTTTTCCTTTTCTACTTTTATATAGAATACGTACCTCAACAACTCGAGGAATCTACTGACATATTCCTCTATGGTGCGTTGCCCCAGCTTGAGTTCATAGAATTATTTAGTCTTTTCGTTGAAATACTTTTCCGATAGATACTTCTTCCTGAAGTATTTCTCAAACCGTTCCCAAGATAGGTCTTCTTCGTGAATCCCTTTTACGTTCTTAAGGTCTTCCCACCAAATGGAAGCCTTCCCATTCAGGTTGAAAGTGGCTACTTGGGCCTTCAAGTTTTCTGAGAAGTCATGGACTCTGAAATACTTCTTTAGTCCAAGTAGCCAGGCCTCCGCTTCCTCTCCCTTCTTTATTTCACCATCGAAAGAGGGTGGTTTGGCCTTCTTGAATTCTTTGAGATTACGATTTTTGGAATGATTTCGCTTCTTCCATTTTCTTCAGGAGTAAGAACTAGTTCTGCTACTAGAAGATTCCTCCGAGTCGCCAGTTTCCTTTCCAAAGGAATCGTTCGATGCTTGTCCCTTATCTCTGGGGTGGACCTTTCTTGAGGATCTCTTCCCAGTGTGGCCACTTAAAAGACCACGTTTCTGTATCTCAGGTGGACTTCAACTTTTCTTTGTCTGTCATTGGTCCGTGTGACTGGTGTCAGGTCCATGCTGCAATTGTCTTTGTATGTCAGATAATCTCTGCAGCAAGACTGCATTAATCTCTGTTTGCTTTTCTTGCTCTTTTATCAACCTCTCGATGTCGGCCTTGCATCTCTGTAGTTCGACCATGAGGATCCTCACAGTCTCAGGTAGATCTGGAGGGGTCTCCACCGCTCTCCTTTCATCAGACTCTTCGTCTCTATTGTGGGAGCCATCCCCCATTTCGTGGTGCATCACCATTCTATGCGTCTATAGTTTCCCACAGTTGATCATCCGCTTGTTATGCAAGAAAAACACTTGTTGTTAGTCAACATTATATTCATTCACAATCAACGCACAATTCATATTTTTCAAATGCATACACGCAATAGGAATTTTCATTCTTAACTTTGGCTTTTGATAAAGGGGGTTAGGATAGAGAGTTACTCCTTTTAAGAGTACTTCAAATGGATTTTTTGCACAACTCGTCCATGAGCCCAAGCAGGCCAAGTGTTGTAACCATGCTTTGATACCAATTTGTTACACACCCACTATGGCAGATAATATTTTCTTTTTCTTTTTGTCTTTTCTTTGAGGGACAGAATCCCCGAATTTCTATGGAGCCTAGCGTAGACCATCCCTTCCCTTATCCTCCTCCATGTAATCATTGGCTATGATCAGATGCCTTACCAAAAAGGTGCTTCCGGCTTTCTCGATTTGGGGAATCGCGATGCAAGAGTTCCCCTGTTCTCTGTCTTTCGAAATGTCGAAACTCGAAAGGGTCTAACAGATCCTTAGCTCCTCCCTTGGGTTGCTTTTCATACGACCAGTCCTATGACATGGTGCTATTCCTCTAAATGATTTCGAGGTTTCACGATTTGGGTAATCGCGATGCAAGTGTTCCTCCTTTCCCTTTCAAATCCCCAGAAATTGAAAGCCCGGTATCATCCGAATCTATGGTCTAGATTGTCGACTTGATCAACGACCCAGATTAAATCCCGACATTCTACCTTTCAGGATTTCTGGCAGGGTCTTCACTCTTATTCCTCCGATCTCTAGAACCTTGGTGGCTTTAGATCTTCGCCACACGTCTCCTATAAATGGAAGGTATAGATTCTTTCAGGACTCCTCCTTCCTACCACAAGACCCTGTCTGGTGACCTAGGGCTCATCCACAGAGCGCGTTGGGGTTTCGGGTACCAGGATTTTGCGACTTGTGAAAACAAGGGGTCTTGCCCTTTGATTTCCCGAGTGCCAAAATGCTGAAACCTATTCACACTAAACTGATTCGGGGTTTCGTATACCGAGATTTCACGACTGGTGAAAGCGAGGGGTCTTACCCTTTGGTTTCTTGAGTGTCGAAATGCCGAAACCTATTCACGCTAACCCGATTCAGGGTTTCGTATACCGGGATTTCATGACTGGCAAAAACGAGGGGTCTTACTCTTTGGTTTCCCGTGTGCCGAAATGTCGAAACCTATTCATGCTAAACCGATTCGAGGTTTAGTATACCAGGATTTCACGACTGGTGAAAATGAGGGGTGTTACCCTTTGGTTTCTCGGGTGCCGAAATGCCGAAACCTATTCACGCTAAATCGATTTGGGGTTTCGTATACCAAGATTTCGCGACTAGCGAAAATGAGGGGTCTTACCCTTTGGTTTCCCGAGTGCAAAAATGCTGAAACCTATTCACGCTAAACCGATTCGGTGTTTCGTATACCATGATTTCGTGACTGACAAAAATGAGGGGCCCTTTGGTTTCCTGGGTGCCGAAACGCCAAAACCTATTCACGCTAAATCGATTCAGGGTTTCATATACTGGGATTTCGCGACTGGTGAAAATACACAATAGAGAGTTTCCTTACCTTTTAGAACTCCGATCCCTAAATTCCCAATAAGGAAATTTATGTATGAGATTAACGACTGTGAGCCTCCCCTGATCTGACGACCCATAGAGCTCCGACAGATCCTTGGATCTATGGTCCTGGATCCCATCACTACTTGTGAAGGTTGAAGGGGTCGAGGTATTAACACCTGTGCTCCTCCTGATCTAGATCCATCGGTCTTGACAAATCTGGGGTATTTCCGAAAGGATTCCAACCGTTCGTCTACCAAACAATGGGGTATTCTCTTTCGATAAATGGGACTCACTATCCTTTCTGAGCTTGATTCACGAGATTCAACCTCTCGGGGCTTTGAACTCCCACGACTTCAAAACCTGAGAGAACTACTCTTTCTTGTACAAGGTTTCCAGACCCAGGTCATCTGGACCTTTAGAGGGTTATTGGGTAATTATCCCTAGGCTTGGTGACCTGACTGAAAAGCCTTCCTAATTCGTCGAGCTATGAATCTGTGACAGGGGTAAAGTAAACTCGTGGGTTTACTATAACAATAGTCTTTTCAAGGAACTCACTCCAGCTCTGGAATACGAGGAAACTTCCCGGGAGGAGGTCCCTTCGGGAAATCAAACCAGGGCATAGCGTGAGTCAAGTAGATGGGACAAATCTCAGGGGAATAGACTCATATTATGAACTTATTCATTCTATACATAAACTGATTATGGTCATATAAGTATAAGCATGCATCCATTATTTCCAATCAAAACACAAGGCAAACTCTTTTATACAGAAACCATTTATGAGCATATAAGCATGATCATGCATTCATGATATTCAATTCAAAATACAAGACATAACACTTATTAGAAACACCAAGCGTGATGCAATTGCTGAGAGGGGTGCTCGTTTCCACCCAATCGTAGGCTCAGTGACTCCAAACGGATTTACCACTAGCCACCCCTGAGCTAGACCATGATTCTTTGAGATTCAGTCTCCTACTTCTAGCTCCATGGAAGTCAAGGACGAAGGTTACTATCCTTCTCCTATGTTCAGAACTCTCTGTGTTTCCAGATTTTTCTCCAGTTCTCTTCCGCGACCCCTGTCGCGCGCTCTCCCCCCCCCTTACCACACTTCCTCTCTTGCCTTTTTCTCTACAAGATTGCATGTGGTGCGAATTTCCTCGTCCGTGGTCAGGTCTGGGAGCTTTTACGAATGGGAGGTTCAACCCCATCCCCTCATTAACTCTTGAGGAGCCTCCCCACCTACCAATCTGATGAGAAATCCATTCTAGGGTCAGAGAGTTGCTTTGGTCTTTGAGAAAGTAAAAACTAGTACGGTACTATCTCAGTGGAAGTTAACGCAACCATTCCAGGTCCCTTCCACCACCTCTCATTAGCCATCGTGGTCTATTTTAGCACATCCCCCTCCAGCAGTCATGCAACACATATTCATAACATAATTTACATTCATCGACCTTTTATACAAAGGTCCATCAAATTAAACATTCACCTCTTTGACTTTGCCAGAGTTCTTGGCCAATATAGTTATTTTTACAGACTGGGGGAAACATGGTGTTACATTAGTCTCGTGAGACAACCCAAAGGAAAGGGAGCGTAACCTTGACCTATGTAAATCACCATATTTTTTCTAGAATTACAGTTTAAGAGAAATTTAATCCTGCCACAAGGAAAATAACCTTTGAGGAAATCCTGCCAACCAGGTAAAGGTATAGATATGGAAATTTGATTCAATTAAAATCCTGTCCATATAATTTCAAGACATATCAGAAGGTTTTTGTGCCAAATAAGGCATAATATTGTATGAAAACATTATTTACAAGTTTAAGAACACTACGGGATGGTTGGGAGAAATTAATTGTAATATAAGAGTTAAGCAAGGTTGTCCCCTATCCCCTTCCACTTTTGGAACATACATTGGAAAGTTAGAGGGTTGTTTGGAAGAAGCAGGTTGTGTCGACCTAACTCTAGTTGGTATAGTCATAATCCTTCTTATTTATGTTGATGATATTGTTCTTAGGGTGAGGAGTCCCAATGATCTCAAC
The DNA here is from genome assembly GCA_009831015.1 of Picea engelmannii. Classification (NCBI taxonomy): domain Eukaryota; kingdom Viridiplantae; phylum Streptophyta; class Pinopsida; order Pinales; family Pinaceae; genus Picea; species Picea engelmannii. Next base: position 37,789 of record ML832562.1, read on the forward strand.
AAGAAAATAAAAATTCTCAAGGATGTTTTCTTTAGTATAGGTATGATTGTTAACACTGAAAAAATGAAGGTTATGATAATTAAATTCAAAAATATCACTTATGATAATTTTTTGTATGACAACAACAACTTGGAGGAAGTGAATTCATGCAAATATCTCAAAATTGATCTTCATCACAAGCTTAACTAGAACTATAACAATAAGAAAATGATAACTAGATGGTGGAAAGCTTGTTATGGACTTGAAAACAATTTTGAATCAATATACCTTTGGTTTTGGGATAGAAGAAACTCCTCTTTGAGACTCTTGTCACTCCTATTAACTTATATGGTTGTGAAGTTTGGGGCTGCAACATCTCTAGAGGATCATGGAGAAAGATATATAAAATCCACAAGTGTTTTATAACTTATATAATCTCAAAATTAAAGGCATACACCCTATCCTATCCTCCTCATAGAACCGAGTATTTCTCCCATTGAGAGCACATCTATGACTATGTACCTAATGTACAAGAACAATATAAACAATATGGAAGACAAAAGGCTTCCTAATATTGCTTCAAACTCCATTCAAAACTATATGTGGCTCAAGTAGGGTTGGCATAAATATGCCAAGTCTTGGCTAAATAATTGGGGAATAAAGGAAGAGGTCACTATGCAAAATAATGATAATTTATTGAAATTATTATTACATCTAAAATTAAGGAGAAATTGTGGTGTGATAAATAATTAGAGGAAACAAAATTAAGATACTATAACGAGGTGAACAACCCTAATTTAGAAGATCAAAAGTATCTCTTTGTTTTGAATAGCATAAAGAAGAAAATCAGCATTGCTAAAATAAGAATAAACTCTCATGATCTCCATAGTGAAACAAGGTGTGGGACAATTCCTAAAACGTCATGGGATGAATAATTTTTCATATTTGTGACACTAAGAGGGTTGAATATGAAAACAATTTTCTATTATAATATATTGTGTACACCCACATTAGATCACAATTTGAAAATATTTGTTATGATACCAACCTTCCTAACATTTTAACTCATTGAAACTATGGTGACTTAGGAATGCCTCTCTTAAATATTTTCGAGCACAAAAATACAATTATAAAACAAACCGAGTAATTCCTTAGCTTTCTTAAGGTCTTATAGACCAAATTTGGTCTTAGTGGACATTAACCACCACCACCACCACCACCACCACCATCACTATGGATTTAATATTTAAGAATGTTCAGACTCTCCTTACCTTTCTTATGGTCAAATATGGAGGGGTAGATTATGTACACCTTTGTATACTAAAGTAGTGAAATCATTGCGTGGAGGAGGTCCCTTATCCCACAAACAAGAAGATCTTATATTTGGTGAAGGATAGAATATATACACCTTCATAAATTAAAGTATTGAAATCAATGCATAAGAAGATCCCTTATTTCACAAACACTAAAGTCTTATATTTAATGTTTGGCTAAGTTGTAAACTTTTAAAATATATTATTATTATTATATTACAAATTCTTATTTTTATTATTTTTTAATGTCTTAAAAATTTTCATTTGAGTACTTTTGTTTCGTTGTGTCTTGGATATTTAATGGTAAGTCTATTTACACAATGAGTAGAAATGAATAATGCATTTAAATTTCAATGTTGGTAAGTTCCCTGCAAGCAATTTCATTAGTACAAAATAATGCATTTTAATTACATCTTAGAGGGGGAAAAGTCCACTTATTACATCAAGTTTCAACATTCATTTCTCCACATGATCTCAGGTTTGAAGCCCATCGGAATGAATGCACAAATGAAGTGCAGTGTTAAATATATGAGTATTCTAAAAGCATGATGAATTGAACATTTTTCTAATATTTCAAAATAGTGAGAGGGAAAATTGATATTTTTAACTTGAAATTTAGGAGCAATAATTTTGGATTAATGGAATGGAAAAAAAACAAATGTTAATATTGCATAATCAGGTTGCAGTAGAAGTATTTAAGGGTACTAAATCCATTTCTACATTTAAAACAACAATTTCATCAAACCAAATTTGCAATTTCAATAAAGATTGTCTAACTAAATTATGGTGATGACAAACCGGAAATGATAAAAAAAAATAAAATGTCTAACTTTTTTCTTAAATATACAACCAAGTATATATACAAATTAGATTTGAATCTCGTCCACTATAGAGCTTGGTCTTTCCACTCCACTAAACATGATTTTTTCATTTTTTAGGCAGTTATCCCATTGATTAAAGTAAACTAAATTTTACTAGAATTTATAATTTGTTCATTTTCCTAAGTTGTTGATAACCTTTAAATATCTGATATTGATATTATTGTCATGTAAAATTAGTTTATAGGATTTACTTGATTTCTACATAGTGACCAATAGTTGAATAACATTGTTTCATTGTTTCCTCTCCAATAATTAAATTACATAGTTGCATTGTTTTCTTTCCAAGGGATATTCGAGCTTGAAGGGGAAATTAGTAGATTAAGAAATTTGGTGAAAATATAACAAATGATAGTTAAAAGTAATTGTCAAATGAGGAGAATAATGAAACCCTTTTTTCACCATTGTAAATTCACAAGAATAATGTTTCTCTCCATTGTCTTACGCAAGTTAAGAATTGATCATGAGCACTTGTATTTGATCTCCTCCATAATTCAATCAGGAATATTAACATTAGCTTTCTCCACCTCATAAAAAGGCTTACATTTTATCCCCTTATTAAAAATCCACCAATACATCACTTTCATCACAATTTATCATTATTGTATGATGATATCAAGGTCCCTGTTATGCTTTCCAGTAACACTTGATGAAATATAAACTCCACTTAGCCTTTTGGTTCATTTAAGAACCTTATTCAAATGTGTCAAAATCTCTGTCTACAGGAAATTCATATTCCTGTAATAACTAGCAGCCAAATATACTTTGCTACAGGTTCTTATCTTATTCAATCTACAATTTAAACAAGACTGTGTACTAGATGTTCCTTTTGACCTCACCACTAACTCTGCATTCTGTATAGAAAAACCTATTTCCATCTATATTTAGCATCATATTCATTCACTCTTTCTCTAACTCTCTGATCCTAATATATAACTCACCAAAAAAACATGCTTGTAAAATTGACTTCATGTAGCATAAAAACATAGATTTTACCTTTATGTGGCTTGATATCATACCACATCCATCTCGATCTCCTCTATTCAATATTTCATTTATCCTTTGAGTCCTTGTAATTACAAGATCCTTTATACAACTCTCCACTTGTTGATCATACAATCTCTAGATGATTGTAACTCTGATTGCTATAACATTTAACCAGGAACTGGGCGTTGTTCATCAATGAACCCCAACTGAATTTCTCCATTTCTTTATACTTGAGCATTACACAAGACTGGGCACATACCATAGTTTGGAGTTATATTTGAACACAGAAAGAAAAAAAACCCAAATTGTTCCATGCATACTTCAATACTTCCCAATCCACACTTCTATTAACTCTGGCATGCATTAATGCATCAAGAAATGACCCTTGCATTGCCATGCCTTTACACAATGGCAAGAATTATGAGTTCAATTCTTACATAGGCAAAATACTATGCTACAAGTTTCAGAAAACAATATACCAATTAGATGTACTTACCCCTGTCTCAACACATAGCTCTAATAACTTAAGTGTTGTTGTAGATTCAAATAATACCATTCAGGTGGGCAGACTTACCTATGTCCTGATCCAAACTGGGCATTCTACATCGAAGTTCATGAGTACAATCTCCATTGATACAACTGACATGATCACCATCGAATTAGAAATCTTGACACAATGATTGTTGATGTAATCCCTTACATTCCATAGCTAGACACATTACCACACGTTCCTTCACATCTGAGCTCATACATTACGATCTGATCATAAACATTAAAACACAAATTCAACAGTCAAATCACAGGGCTCTGCATCCATGAATTACTGAAGATAATGATTATTTCATAGGGTTTTATTCATAACCCATCGATTCATAGGGAAATTTAATTCCTCATTATCACCTCGGTCTCGTTCCCACATGCATACACATAAATTTAATTACTCATTCTAATATCCATTAGACCATCATTCTCTCTCATATATATATATATATATATATATATATATATATATATACCCTGAAATCATCTCTAACCCTCATACATGATTGATATCATTCTCATGACATGATTTAAACAAAAATATATCATTGATTTCAAACTTCATTTATAGATGTTGAAGCTCTTTCATTCATTCACACACATAGACAATTAATAAGTGCAATAATGACATGAAATTAATTTCATTCAGTTACTTCTTTGTAGTTATGGCCTAATTTCTTTGTTTGGCCAACCACTTTTCCCGTAGGTTTACATTTAATATTTATGCATGGAAAGTGATCTTCCAACACATTAACTAACTTCCTAAACTATAGAAATTGACTTCTATATTTTGACAACTAACTTCTATTATTATACATCTTAATCCCACCTCTTATGAACCAAACTATAGAAATTGATTTCTATATTTTGACAACTAACTTCTATTATTATACATCTTAATCCCACCTCTTATGAACCAAACTAAATCAGTACTTATCACCAAATGAGTCAACCTTATAGATCATGTATAGATTTCCTATGAGGAAAATGTAACAACCCTAGTTAAATGATTGCTTAAGGTTTATCAAGTATAATTATTTATTTATTTATTAATTGTTTAATTAATTAATTAATTAATTAACTCATTAAAGGTTTGGGTAATGAATTAAAAGCTTAATAATTTTTATTTATTTATTAGAAAACTTAGCGTATGAAGGATAAGGCATTAAATGGGTGGATAGGGTATTGAATGGAGGGATAAGGTATTAAATGGAGGGATAAGGTAGGTGGCATTAAAGGAAGGAGGAGGCGGTGAATGGGGGAAGGATATGAGGGGGCAGAGGCATTCGGGAGAGGGACCTTTTGGAAATTTGGGGGAAGAAAGCAACATTTGGAGATTAGGGACTGTATGTGTTTGCTAGTTTGGAGTTTGGGTGGATCGTTACAGGGGTGCACCAGGTTGCTGGGAGTTTTGGGCTCGGGGGCCAGGAATTCTCACGAAATCCTGGAGCTAGGGAGCCTGATAGGCTCTGTTCCTAGCTGGTAGGGAGGAAAGATTAAGTTTTGGGCAGAGCTCGGGTAGAGTAGCAGAGAGGACAACCAGAGATTGAGGAATTAGCATCAGACAGAGGTATGTAATTTCATGAATTTGCTGTGTTATGTGGTTGTTAATTAAATTTACTTTCATGCTGTTGATAAATTTAATTTATGTTGAATAATCAATGATTATAAGTTAATGATGAAATTGTACAGCGTATAATTTTCTTTATTCTTTATTTTAGCATGTGTTTTATAAGGCTCTATGGGGACAAAGACCTTACACTTGGTATCAGAGCTCTAGTTTAAAATCTGGGGCCAAGGGCGTACCCACCTACTCAGAATTGACCTAGAAATAAACCGGAAAAACCTTAGAAACTGTTGTAAGTTTGAAGGAGGCCTGTTCACCTTAGAACCTGTAAAAAGTCTCACCTGTAGAAGGAAGTAACATTAAGATTGACCTATAAATGAGGTAGAGAATACACACACACACACACACACACACACACACATATATAAGTTAGATGAAAGAAATTTATGAATCTTGATATATATATCTATATGTATAAAAACAAAAAAATAAGAAAATTAAATAAATAATTCTCCCTGCCCCCACTATCCATTCAAAGATTCCTAGAAGGCTTCAACAAACTTCTTTGATACCATGATGAATTTTTCTAACACATGGTGAACAGATTATGCTCCTACAGTTAACTAACACAGTTTGAATTTAAATGCTAATAAAAAATGCAATCTGAATCTCAATAGAATCTATAAACACACAGTTAGAAAACATACAATGTAACACATAGATTACTGTTAAGAACCCCTATTACTGATACTCCATTACTGCAGAATAAAAATCTGCTACATGAAAATTCTATAGACATAATTTTCTGTGGAAGAACTAAAACTAAAACTCTCTAATACAGATCCATACCCTAACCCTTTCTCTTAAATAATTGAGAGGGGACTCCTAGGTTTACAAAAATAGATCTGTTGCTTAGATATCAAGATCTGCATGCAAGAGAGTGCGCTCCAAAGAGGATTTGTGCCCTATCTAACAAAAAAAAAAAAACAAATTTAGAAAGACTGCTAAAAATAAAACAGACTGCCTCATCTAAATTTAATGCCTTATCTCTAAACTGAAGACTAAGGAGAAACTTATCCTATTCAATCTATAGATGGTGCACGCATGCATGCATGTTCCCTCACTGCTGGAATACTAAAATTAGTGATATGCCCTCACTGTCTATTTATCTGCCATAAGTGCTCCAACCCAGTAGAAAATGATCCTATTCTTTCGAATGGAAAGAGTCCAGGGAGACGTCTTGGCTATCGCAATGGTTGTAGCTTGTTTGCCACGCCTTTACATACCTTATCAATGTCAATGCTAAGCAAAAGTTCGGATAAGCGCAAAATATCTTCAGTAATTGTAGCTTTCGAGCGAATTAATGGAGCTCCCAGGAGGCAGAACGCACTACGACCTAAATTCATTAAGCAAAATTATTGGGCCTGCGGGCCAACACCGAGGGAAAGCACCTGCACCAATGCACAACACATGCGCGGAGTACTACAAGTCAATAAACAAGTCAACGAAGACAAGCACAATCACCAGGCCATGGGACTTGCAAATAAAGCTCCAAGCCACGGGGAGGAGGCGCAGAAACTCAGCCCGCAGACCATGCGGCAAGCCAGGGGAAGGAGCCCATGGGTCAAATAACACACTATGACTTGGGATCATGAAAGATTGGGAAAAAAATTGTATGAAACTCTACAAATAAATTAAATATGCAAAGATAAAAAAAAAATACTATCAAAACAGTAAAAGCTCCAAAAAACATTCATATTTGTCAAGTAATCCAGTCAAACTTGCTTACATCTTGGATTGCAACCAAAGTGTGAGCTCGCTCTGCTAGTGTTTGAGTAATGGTTTGAGGATTGCATGCAATCCCTCGTGCCTTCTGCACTTAATGCTAGTCTTGTTGAATCAGATTCAGCCCACAACGCCAAAAACAACCCACAATACAAAACTCACGCGCCCTACGCACCAGGCACCAAATATCAACAAATAAGACAACAAGGAAGAGCCCACGAGGAATAAGTGTTTTCAGAACACATAGGAGAGGCCACACATCAAACAATCCAGCACAAAGCCATGATAGAGGAGCCCACGCGTTGCAAAAAAAAAAATATATTAATAAACAAAAAAAAAAACCAATGCCAGCGCCAGTGCCAAACACCAGTCCACACATAAGTCACTAAAGCTTAGCGCTGAACACGAAGCCCATGAGGATCACAACAGGTGCACAGTGCGTCAAACATTAGAACACAACCACTGCACAAGGAATTTACCAAAACAATATACAAGCCAACGCTCAGAGCCGAGCATCAAGCCACCGAGGGAGGAGCCTGCGACCATTACCATAACTCCGCTACAGTTGCAGAGCAGGAGAGGCCCAGGACGCGTTCACATAATGAGATAGGTGACAGGTTGATTATGGTTAGGGGATAGAGACCTAGGGAAGAGTGCGTTTAGGTTTTAGGGCACGTGGGCCTCATGTGAGGACCCACGATGCCCGTTTCAAATTTAATTTAATTTTATTGTTAAAAATTTTTTTTTGTAATAATTTGTAATTTGTTTTATTATTTTTTATTATTATTTTTTGTTTGTTAAAAAAATAATATAGTAATTAATTAAAATTAATTTGATACCATTAACATACCATTAGTTTAAGCCTTGATTAATTTAATTAACATACTTTATTAGTTACCATTGCTTTAATTATTGTAAGTATTTAAATTAGGTAAATATATATTTAAATTACTATATATATATATATTAAATAAAAGATTTAAAATTAAAGGTTTAAGTTAAATTATATGATTTAATTTTAATAATAATTTAAAAGATATATTTTAAAAATTAAAGGTTTAAGTTATTATATATGTTTTAAATTAAAGATTTAAATTATAAGAACCAAATCCCAGTGCACAAGCACCAAGCTTCAATGCATAGCCTCAGGCTCACTACATCATACGACCACAAGTCCAAAAACAATACATAACCACAATGCACAAGCGCTAAGATCCAATGCCCAAAGGCCACTCTACAATCCTCAAGACTCGCATCTGCAGCCACTGAGTCACACAATTCAACGCATATGTACAAGGCGCCAAGGAAAGCCCACGAGTCAAGCATCAAAGGATAGTTTTAGGCTCATTTCATCAACATTAGGTTGGAAGTCACCTTAATTAGTTGTAAACACAAAGTATAAGAACTTAGACCAAGATAAGCGGGAGGGGGCTTCATGCGCACTAGGCAGGTAAGTTAGAGAAATTGGTGAGTATGGTGCAAAGATAGCATAGCTACCAGGCGAGAGGGTCGATATTTTTCTTACGCGAAGACATCAAGCTTAGATGCTTTAACCCTAACCTAGCCACCTCCCCTAAAGAGAGTAACGTCTGTTTATAGACAAGTAAAAAAAAAACTTACGCCTAACCCTGCTTTCTAGTTTAAGTTGTGCAAATGTGAAACGTCCTTGAACTCACCCTGACAACTTTGGTTGATGTAGGTTAAATCATACAGGATGGTTAGGACTCGAGGAAATCGAGGTAGAGGGGCATCATCGCAGGGACTGCCAGTGCCGCCACCACCATCGCCTGAACTAGCTCTTATACTGTGCTCTTTGGAGGCCATAAATGAGATTGTAAAGGAACATCAACCAACAGGGATCAAAGTGGAGCCTCCACCATCTAGAACGGGTAATCCAAAAGCGTCGAGGGATTCAAGGGGATGACCTTCACCTGAAGACATCACTAGAGAATTGCAGAAGATCAAACTTTGGGAGTTTGCCGGGCGTCGTGCTAGTGAACGTGCCGAGGCATGGTTGGAAGGCATGACAAGGTGTTTTGCCTTAAGGGACTATGCGTCCACCTCAAAGGCGAAGATAGCGATTTTTCAGTTGAGAGACAGTGCCTTGAACTGGTGGGGCAACCTGGAAAGGCAACTGCATCTTACCCCGAACACCGTATCTTGGGAACTTTTCGAGGAGAGGTTCCGAAGGAAATATCTGCCAACTTACTATGAGGAACAACAGGTAGGAGCGTTTCATGCTCTAGTACAGGGAAACAAAACTGTAGAAGAATATGAGATTAGGTTTATGGAATTGGTCAAATATGTTTCATATATGGATAATGACCAATGACAGGCAGAATGCTTTGTCTATGGGTTAAACCCTAAGATAAGGGCTATGGTGCCGATGTGGAAACCGTCTTCAGTAGCGGAAGCTGTGGAAAATGCGTGTTATGCGAAGGAACACATGAACTTAACTGGAGGTACGAGGTCGACCTTTCCGCATCGTCCTGGATTCGTGGGGAAGGCCCCTAGGACATTTCCTAGGGGAGGGGGCTCAAGGAGACCTCCATATGGTAATAGAGTCGCACCAAGGATAGTAGCCATAGGGATTTCAATGGTAGCAAATGTAGCATCTCGTTCATCACCAACGACTCAGGCAGGTCCACGACCATCTCAGGGAGAAGCTAGTAGGGGAAGGGGTTCCAGGGGAAGGAACTCATTTCAGAGATAGTCACAGAATAGTGCGTAGATTCAATCTCGTGTTACCTATTGGGGATGTGGAGGACCCCATTACCAGCGTGATTGCCCAGAGTTACAATCAGGATTTGTGCATAGAGAAGGAAAGGCCCGGATGGGAAGAGCAAGTAGTAGTCACCAAATTTACGCAGCAGTTAATAATCGCCAGGCTGAACATCAATCCACAATGGTGGAGTCGTCAGGTACGCTAAATCATATCAATGTAAATATTTTATTTGATTTTGGTGCGACAGATAGTTTCATTTCACCATCTACATTAGAAAAGAGTGGGTTGGCAGCCTACGAGCATGATGAATTTAAACAAGTCGAGATGGCTTCGAGGGAAAAGCAAGCGGTAGGACTTAGCATTGATAATTGTATAGTAGACCTGGGAGTGTGTACTACCAGGTTGAAGGTTTACATTACTGCTCTTGGGGCATACGACCTAATCATTGGAATGGATTGGTTAGAAGCTCATCGAGCTTTGGTAGAATGTTTCGCAAAAAGGGTGCTTTGTGTCGATGATGAAGGAAGACCAGTAGAGATCCAGGGCATATGGAGAAAGGTGTCATTACGCTTTATCTCAACTATGAAGGTTAAGCGATGCTTGAGGCAAGGGTGTCGACTATATGTAGTGGAAGCAGTGAATGAAAGGAAGGGACCCTCCTTGGATCAGTACCCAGTATTTTCAGAATTTAAGGATGTTTTTCCAAACGAGTTACCAAGGTTACCTCCAAAGAGGGAGCTTGATTTTACTATTGAGCTAAAACCTAGTGCAGAACCAATTTCCAAGACTCCGTATCGGATGACATCGTCGGAAATTTGTGAGTTGCAAATGCAGTTGAAGGAGTTACTTGACTTAGGGCTAATAAGGCCCAGTGTCTCACCTTGGGGTGCACCAGTAATCTTTGTGAAGAAGAAGGATGGTTCCTTACGATTGTGTATAGATTACAGGGACTTGAACCGTGCAACAATGAAAAATAGGTACCCAATGCCGCGAATATATGACCTCTTCGATCAGATGAAAGGAGCAGCGATATTCTCAAAGATTGATTTGCGATCAGGGTATCATCAGTTAAGGATTAAGGAAGGTGATATTCCTAAAAATTCCTTTCGAACTTGGTTTGGGCATTACGAGTTTGTCATAGTACCTTTCGGATTGACCAATGTGCTAGAAGTATTCATGAACCTCATGAACGGAGTATTCCGAAAGTACTTAGACCATTTTGTACAAGTCTTTCTAGATGACATCCTCATCTATTCCAAGAACGAAAGAGAACACAAGGAACACTTACGAGTGGTGTTATCCTGCCTTAGAGAGAACATATTGTATGGGAAGTTGTCGAAGTGTTCCTTCTTTTAGAGAGAGATCCACTATTTAGGTCATATCATTTCCGGTGAAGGAATCTCTGTGGACCCAGAAAAGGTAAAGGCCATTATGGAGTGGCTAGTGCCGAAAAATGCCCATGAGGTGAGGAGCTTCATTGGGCTAGCAGGTTATTATCGGAGATTTGGGGAAGTATTCTCTAAAATAGTGAAACCCATCACCACTTTGCAGTGCAAGGGGGTCAGGTATGAATGGATAGAAGAATGTGATAGTGCATTCATCAAGCTTAAGAGGTTACTAACTAGTGTGCCAATTATACAAGTGCCATATATGGAAAAGGAATTCACAGTCTGCACGAATGCCTCGAAGCAAGGGTTGGGGGCCATGCTAATGCAGGATGGAGGAGTGATAGCTTATGTCTCAAGGAAGTTGAAGAAACACAAAGAACTTTACACTACTCATGATTTAGAGTTGGTAGTTGTAATGCTAGCTCTGAAACTTTGGAGGCACTATCTTGTGGGGCAAAACTTTGAGCTCAAAATGAACCATCAAAGTTTAAAACATCTCTTCACTCAAAGGGATCTGAATGCCAAGAAAAGGCGATGGAGTGAGTTTATGCGTGAGTACGATTTTGGTATTTCATACATCAAGGGAAAGGAAAATGTGGTCGCAGATGCCTTGAGTAGGAGACCACGTGTCTTCTCCTTGGTACCCTTAAAGGTCAATCTCAGGGAATGTGTGTTGATGCAAATCCAAGGAGACAGTTGGTATTTAAAGGTTACTTCAAACCTCCAGAGTGGGAATAAATTAAATCCAAAGTATGAATGATATAGGATAGAAGCCGACAGACTATTGATATATCGGGGAAGGATGTACATCCTTGAAGATGGGGATATTCGAAGCATCATACTGAAGGAAGCCCATAGGGCACTTTATTGTGCACATCTGGGTGTGAAGAAGATGTACGCAGACATGAGGAAGCTGAGGAAGCTCTTCTTCTGGGTAGGCATGAAGCACGATGTGCTCCATTTCATCGCCAAGTGATTAGAGTGTCAACAAGTGAAAGCCGACCACCACCACCCGACAGGCCTCCTACAACCACATGATGTTCCTATGTCCAAGTGGGAAGTCATCTCTATGGATTTTGTTGTAGGGTTTCCGCTCA
>ML832563.1:0-23318 GCA_009831015.1 Picea engelmannii
TTTTGAAGCCCGAAATTCTAGAGTAACATGGCATGATGATGTCACTTGGATTGACATGGAAACATGGGTTGTGTTCCACGTGTCAGTGGGTTTCGAACCCATGGAAGATTGAAATTCCATATGGAACATGACACGTGACACCCATTTGATTGGGCCACATGTCAGTCACTAGTATTCCACCACGCGGCACTCCATATGATCATGGTTAGTGGGACCCCAAGGTTACATAATGTAGTTAGGGTCAATATACGATGGACCCACACTAGCATTAGTCAGGATAGATCAAGGTCGATGGCCAGGAGGAATTGCGGGAATCCAAGGCAGTCCCGCAATCCTAACCATGGTTTTAATAGGGGGTTACGTGTCAGCATCAAAGGAATTGTGAAAATAAAGGCGGGTTATGCCAAACCATAGATGCATGCCCCCACAATTTGAAAAGCATCAAGTGATGTGACTATTCGGTATCTTAGTTCAAGCACAAAAGTCGTGGGTCCTAGTGGACACGTGCCACCAGTTGTGAAGTCCGAAGAATTGACACTATGGAAGGATGGTTCATAGGGTATGAAATGAACAACCTTATGAAGATTTGTAATGCTGAAGTGACATGACATAATGACGTCACCAAATGTGACATGGAAGTGTTCAGAGATTAACAGTTCGGGGTGTTGGGGGTGTGCAGATGTGAAATCCTCCGAAGTCTCAATGTCACGAAGCTCCGAAATGGTGTAACTCATATGATTGAGGTTCCATAATGAGTGCCAACCATTGGATGCTGGGTAGACATGGATTGTTAATCCACCCTACTTCGTGAGTTCGGTAATCCAGAACTCTGAGATATTTGTTGGGATTTTCTTTGAAAACTTCTGAATTCGGAGGCGCGAAGTCCCGAATAAGTGCCCATCAACCTAGCGCTTGGCCACAACCCATGGTCACATGGGTTGGGGGCTAAGAGAAAGGGGATAGTACTCCAAAATTATTATAGAACAAAGCAGAGCTCAGAAAGAAAATGGAATCTAAAAGTTTTCTTTGTATTAGATTAGTTTATGAATACTGTGGACTTTGTTAATGACTAATGGTCTGAAAAATTTCGGTGGACTGCACATTGTGTTTACAGAGTTAACAATTGTTAGAACCAAACCAAATCGCTGCAGAGTGAAAAAAATGGAGGAGGCATGAAATTCTTTCAGTTTAGAGAATGAAGCTAAAGGAACAGATGTCCATTTGGGATTTGAAGGATCCAACTCCAATGGGAATGGAGAAGAGATAGATAAGGAGGGAAACATGATGAAAATCATTGAAGAAAGATGTCCAACATCACCGAGCAGATAACATAAATCTCATGAAAGCCAAGGATCAACAGGGAGAATTCAACCTAAAGTTGATACAGAGCCTAGAAACGATAGAAAGGAAATTGGGTAAAGAGAGTGACTCTAGTAAATCAGGAAGTCACAGGTCTCTTGATGAAAGGAGGAAGTCAAGGAGTGTTATCAGACACCATCATCACTCCTAAGGGAACTCTAAGAGGAGGGAACATAGTAGTTCAAGCCCATCTCCTATCAAGAAGCATATGAAATATGGAGTGGATGAACTGAAGGGAGAAATGAAAAAGATTAAACCTCCTACATTTGATGGAGAGCATCAGAAGGAGGAAGATGCTGAGACATGGCTTCTTGGCATGAGTAAATATTTCCAACTGCAGAATTATTCATATCATGTAGAAGGAATAATTGCAATGTATCAACTGAAAGGAAAGGGATCCATGTGGTGGGATCAACTTGTGCAGGTGAAACAAATTAAAGAGAAAAATGTTACTTGGAAGGAATTCAAGAAGTATTTTGAAAAGAAATACTTAACTAAGAGAAACTATGACATAAAGATGAAAGAGTTATTTGAACTCAAGCTGAGTAGTATGTCCATTGATGAATATGAGAGAAGGTTTTTGGAATTGATGAAGTATGTTCCTTTCATCAAAGATGACACTATCAAAATTCAAAGGTATGTGAGTAGAATACCATCTCCCATCAGTGACAAGATCTAGTATGATGATCCTAAAACTATGGAAGAAACTATAAGGGGAGAAAAATGTTTATATGAGTAGCAAGGAGAAAAGCCCACTTTCCAGAATGCTTGGGATGACAAGAAGAAGTACAAGAAAGAGAAGAGGCAGAAGGAAAACAAACCTCCCCTTTTCAGAAATAGTCATCAAGGACAACCATATTTTAGAGAGTAGAGAATGGCTAAATTAGGGGGACAAAGGCCAAGGTAGATGCCCATTCAATGTTGGGGCTATCAGGGAAACCACAAGTACAAAGATTGTCCCCACAAAAATGGAAAAATAAGAGCTGTCCACAATGTTTAGCAAGTAGAAACAATGGAGGACATGGGCAGTATAATACCAAGGATCTATGCATCCCTAGACAACAAGCAAGTTGAATTTAAATCACACATGATTGAAGTTGAAGGTATGATCAATAACCATACCTTTACTATTTTAATTGATTCAGGGGCTAGTCATAGTTATATAGATCCTAGAATGGTGGAAATTTTTCATTTTACAAGAAGGAAGAATGGAAAATCTTGGTTAGTGTAGCTGGATATAGGAGCCAAGAGAAAGGTTGTTGATTTGGTTAAGTCTTGTCTAGTGGACATGAATGGACTGAGCACAAGGGCTGAATTGAACATCTTGCCTTTAGGTTCCTATGATTGTCTAATAGGGATGGATTGGTTGGACCAACACCATGCCATCTTAGACTATCGTAGAAAGGAATTTACTTTCCTGGATGAGTAAGGAAACCCAAGGAAAGTGCGGGAAATACCAAGGGAAGTTACTGTCAGAGAAATCTCAACAATGCAGCTGAAGAAGTGTTACAAGAAGGGCTGCCAAATATTTGCAATTCATTAGAAGAAGCACATGAGAATAAGGTGTCAAATATTGAAGACCATGCAGTATTAAAATATTTTTAGGATGTATTCCAGGAGGTACCAGGACTACCCCCAAAGAGAGTTATGGATTTGTCTATAAACCTTATGCCTGGATCAACTCTAGTGTCAAAATCTCATTACAGAATGAGTACACCAGAGATGAAAGAATTGTAGTTGCAACTTGAATAAATTCTAAAGAAGGGGTATATACACCCAAGTGTGTCACCTTAGGGTTCCCTAGTCTTATTCGCGAAGAAGAAATATGGAACATTGAGATTGTGCATCGATTTCATACAATTGAACAAAGTGACTATTAAGAACAAGTATCCTTTGTCAAGGATTGATGATCTCTTTGATCAGTTGAAGGATGCAAAGATATTTTCAAAAATATATCTCAAGTTAGGGTACCATCAAGTAAGGATAAAGGATGAAGACATCAACAAGACTGCCTTTAGAACAAGGTATGGTCATTATGAATTCACAGTGGTACCATTTGGATTATAAAATGAACTCGTTGTTTTCATGTGCCTAATGAATGGTGTATTCAGAGAATATCTAGAAAAGTTTGTCATAGTATTTTTGGATGACATCCTGGTGTATTCCAAGTTGGAGGAAGAACATGAACAACATCTGAGGATGGTGTTGCAAGTATTAAGATATCATCAACTGTATGCCAAATTTAGAAAGTGATCATTCTATCAAAATCAGATCCATTATTTGGGACATATCATTTCAAAAGAGGGGATAGTTGTGGATCCTCAGAAGATAGAAGCCATTAGAGAATGGTCAGCGCCGAATAATGTGACAAAATTCAGATCCTTTATGGGTCTAGCTGGCTATTACAGAAGGTTCATTGCAAGGTTCTTAAGGATAGCTCACCCCATCACTTCCTTGCAAAGAAAGGAGAATAAATTTCAATGGACAGAAGAATGTAAGAGAAGCTTCCAACAATTGAAGTAGTTGTTAACCAGTGCTCCAATCTTGAGGATTTCATATTCGAATGAATATTTTGTAGTGTGTACAGATGCACACAAAGAAGGACTGGGTGGAATCCTTAGTCAGAATGGGTTTGTGGTATGTTATGAATCTAGAAAGTTGGAGGATCATGAAAATAACTATGCAACTCATTATTTGGAGTTGGCAACCATTGTACATGCTCTAATGAAATGGATACATTACCTCATGGGAAATATATTTGAACTGAGGACAGACCATAATGGTCTAAAGTATTTTTTTGATCAACCAACCTTGAGTGTTAGGCAGAGTAGATGGTTGGAATTCATTTGTGAGTATGACTTTCATATCAAGAATATCAAAGGAAAGGAGAACAAAACGGTTGATGCACTCAGCAGAAGAGTGCATGAACTACATGCTACAACCATTAATATGTATCAAACCGATATTAAAGGCATAATTTCAGAAGCTGCAAATGCGAATTTGTAGTACATGGAATTGGTAACAAAGCTACAACAAGGTAAGATGCTACAGAAAGTGGAAGATTATAAATTGGAAGCTGATGGAACACTCCTATACACAAACAAAATTTATGTACCTAATTTCCAGGAATTGAGAATTATGATCTTGAAAAAAATGCATAATATGGCTTATGTTAGGCACCCTGGATATCATAAAACAGTGGTAGAAGTCAAGAACCATTACTTTTGGCTAGGTATGAAGAAGGAAATTGCAGAATACATCGCTAGATGTATGGAGTGTCAGAAGGTCAAGGCTTAACATAGGCACCCAACAAGGTTGCTGCAACCATTTCCCATTCCTCAGTGGAAGTGGGAAGTGGTGAAAATGGTTTTCATCACAAGATTGCACAAAACCGAAAAGCAGCATGATTCCATCATGGTGGTGGTAGATAAGTTTATGAAAGATGCCCATTTTATTCCATTGAATACCACTCACAAGGCAACTAATGTTGTTGATATCTATATGAAGGAAGTAGCATGATTGCACGGTATTCCCGAGACAATTGTGTTTAATAGAGACCCGAAATTTACCTCAAAATTATGGAAGTGGTTATTCAAAGGGTTCAGAATGAATCTAAACTTCAGCACTTCTTATCATCATGAGTCTGATGGGAAGACAGAGAGGGTGAACCAAGTGATAGAGGACATTCTAAGGATGTATGTGATGGAAAAACCATCTAAATGAGAAGGCTACCTACACTTGGTAGAATTTTCCTACAATAATGGGTATCAAGCATCACTGAATATGAGCTCGTTTGAATCACTTTATGGAAGAAAGTGAAACACCCCATTAAGTTGGGATAATCCAACTGATAGAGAAGTGGTTGGGCTAGAGTTGCTTAAGGAAATGGAAGAACAAAT
This sequence comes from Picea engelmannii, assembly GCA_009831015.1. NCBI lineage: Eukaryota > Viridiplantae > Streptophyta > Pinopsida > Pinales > Pinaceae > Picea > Picea engelmannii. The sequence goes on from ML832563.1 coordinate 5,259, forward strand.
GTTGAAGATTAAGCAGAATTTGAAGGTTGCCCAAGACATGCAGAAAAGTTATGCTGATAAGAACAGAACCCACAGGGATTTAAATGTGGGTGGTCATGTTTTATTGAATGTGAAAGCCAACAAAATTTTCCTGAAGCTGGGAAAATGTTCCAATTTGGAAGCCAAATATTGTGGGCCATTTGAAATCCTTGAAAGGATTGGACTAGTTGCATATATGCTTGCATTGATTGCATCCATGACTGTACATAATGTGTTTCATATTTCATTACTTAATAAATATATTACTGATTCTAATCATGTAATTGATTGGAATGTGATTCAGGTGGAGAAAGAAGGCATCTTGCAGGTGCATCTGGTGCGCATATTGTACCGGAAGAGAAAACATCTTCGGAATCGAGACATAGGTCTTGTAAAGGTCTAGTGGACCTAGTACGATCCTGAGGACGTGACTTGGGAGCATGAGGATGCTATGCCTATGGAATACCCACATCATTTTGAATATTTTGAAAATCTTGTTGATGCTGTGCAAATAAGTTGCACTGAGGATAGTGCAAAAATAAGGGAAGGGGATTGTAATATCCCCAAGGATGAGCCCCAATTGTATTTATGAATTGTAAACATGTTTTGTAGACTGGTGAGCCGAGCAATTATAAGATGGTAAGCTTATGTGTTATTAGGCCGGAGATCCTAGGTGTTAAAGGCCAGGAGCCTGTTTTTGGTACATGTAACTACTCTTATTAGTAATCTAAAAACATTGTTGTGTGTAGACCGACCACGAAGAAAGAGTGATGGGGAACTAAGCTTCCACTAGGCTGGGTAAGGGAAAGGGGTCTGAGAGGTTGGAAAGAGGGGCTAAGCTTAAGGTCTTAAATCCAAGAGAATAATAATTTATTATTATTCCAAAAAATGATTAGAAGGATATGTTTTTATCCTAAGTTCTTTTGGGAGGACGGGTAACTTCCAAACGGAAAGAAATGTTCTTCATGGGGGACATGTGTCGGCTCAGGAACATGCAATTTAAGCTAGAGAGACATCTTGTTGGGGGGTTCACTTCCTATTCTTCCATCCTCACCTAACTCGTTTGGGCTCTGTCATCGACCTATGCGTCTTCACGCACCTATGAAACCACTAACTAAGGAAGTCGACCTGTGTTTTCGTGTGAAGCCCAACATATATTCACTTGCCAAAACCGAACCATACTCTGCCTTACTGAATTTTTGGTTGTTGTCATTCCCTGAGCTATATTGAACCTTTTTTGTTGTCCTTACCTTGTTGGAACTGAGTTGAATATTGGTTGAAGAGGTGAGTTGTCAGGCTCATGGTTGAAGAGACAGGTTGTCAAGAATGTGAGTAGATCTCTCCAGGTGATAGAGTTTGTTGCGAAGTGATTTTATCCTATAGAGAATCCAACACCAGCTACAGAGCTATGAGAATTCCTGATCTAGCCTATTTCCAAGACCCTGAAAAGGGAAGTGGAGCAACCGATGGATTGTGGAACAATGAAGGTGCATATTTCCTGAGTGGAATAGGCATGTGGGGAATGAGAGTCCGTGAGTAGTGGGCATAAGAAGGCTCTTGGAGAGCATCCTTCCAGTTGCACTGTGTAGTTTTCTGTAGCCTCATCCTAGTCTAGGATTCCCTTGCCTTGGGTGGAGCTTAGTCCCATCTCAGGGGTGACCCACTGCTGAGCGTGATGAGCAGTGTGGTCTAAGGATGTGAGGTTCGTGGAAGGTATGCATGCATTTGGTGTACTTAAATTGAAATATGAGTACCTATTCATATGATCATTTACATTTTATGTATATGTACATGTGTTATAATTGATAAATATTGCATGTATATGCTATTATATTATGGTTTCACTGATGAAGTACTGCATGTATGCTTTTACGGTTATTTCCGCATTAATCTATGTATGAATAGAATACATTGTTTGTGTAGGTTTATATTTATATGCATATGTCAATTGTCATTTATATGAGTAGCATGCACCAACTTGGGTGGCTGGGGTGTGACAAATTGGTATCAGAGATAGTTTATTGAAAGACGTTTGGAAGTGACGTTGCCCGACCTGTTGGTGGCTGGGGACATTACAAATTGGTATATTTCAATAAAATAGCTCTGATACCAATTTGTAACACCCTGACCACCCAGGTCGATGCATTCTACTCATAGAAATGACAATTGTCATATGCATATGCATATAAACCTAAACAGACAATGTATTATGTTCATACATAGATTAATGCAGAAATAACCATAAAAGCATATATGTAGTACTTCATTGACGAAACCCATAATATAACAACATATATGGGCAATATTCATCAATTACAACACATGTACATATACAAAACATATAAATGATCATAGGAATAGATACTCATCTTTCAATTGAAGTACACCAACTGTGTGCAAACATTCCACGAACCTCCCAGCCTTAGACCACACTGCTCATCACGCTCAGTAGTGGGTCACCTCTGAGCTGGGACTAAGCTCCACCCAGAGAAAGGGAATCCTAGAATAGGTTGAGGTTATAGGAAACTGCACAGTGCAACTGGAAGGATTCTCTCCAGGAGCCTTCTTACGCTCACTACTCATGTACTCTCATTCCCCACATGTGTGTTCCACCCCAGGAATATGCACCTTCATTGTTCCACAGTCCATCAACTGCTCCACTTCCCTTTTTAGGGTCTTGGCAACAAGCCAGATAAAGAATTCTCAGAGCTTCGTAGCTGGTGCTAGACTCTCTCTAGGAGAAAATCACTTCCCAACAAATTCTCTCACCTGGAGAGAGTTGCTCACAGGCCTGACAACCTGCCTCTTCAACAACGGGCTTGACAACCTGCCTATTCAAACAATATTCAACTCAGTTCTAGCAAGGTGAGGACAACAACAAAGGTTTGATATAGCTCAGGGAAAGGAAACAACCAAAAATTTGGTAAGGTGGAGTATAGTTCATTTTTGGCAATTGTAGATATGTTGGGATTCATAGGAAAACATAGATCAACTTCCCTAGTTAGTAGTTTCATAGGTGCATGAAGATGCAGAGGTCGACGATAGAGGCCAAAAAATTTAGGTGAGGATGGAAGAATGGGATTTGAACCCCCCAACAAGCTGACTCTCCAACTTAAATTGCATGTGCTCGAGTCAACACAGGTCACCCATGAAGCACATTCCTTTCCATTTGGAAGTCACCCGTCCTCCCAAAAAAACTTAGGATAAAAACATATCCTTCTAATCAGTTTTTGGAATAATAATAAATTATTATTCTCTTGGATTTAAGCCCTTAAGATTAGCCCCTCTTTCCAACCTCTCATCCCCCTCTCCCTTACCCAGCCTAGTGGAAGCTTAGTCCCCCATCACTCTTTCTTCGTGGTCGGTCTACACACAATGATGTGTTGAGGAAAAGATATGAAATGATCTTACTTAAGCATTTTCATATTCTTCTTGGCTAAAGAAAAATAGATGGGAATATCACCCTATGTTTATAGCCAAGAAAAATAACATCCTAAATCACAAGTATTAATTACGAGTGCTTAAGCTAGTCTTTTATAAATAAAAAGCTTACTGGAAATTCACTTTTTATATGATTTTATGAACAAAACAGTTGTTGAAATAAATGTAGAGATAGAAGTAAATACAACAAGATGATAATCAAGACGGATTAGACATAAATCAATCCTTTATTTCATTACAATTCACCAAAGAGTCATTTTCTTTACAAAATCTCATACAAAAATTTTAGACCAAAGTCAAACTTAGACATCCTCGATGGAACATACAAAAGGACCTCTGACAGAAAATCAAAACTGAACTCTAAAAGATGGATCAACTTGCCACATTTTCCTTCTCACTCAACTCTACACAATAGCCTTTGTCAGTCATGAAAACTAATTCACAAATAGACAAGTCTACACAGACTATCAAATATATATCAACACTTATGAAAAACAAGTGTTTGAATGATGTAATTCAAACCTGAATGTTGTTGTCTACAATAATACCATGTTATCAGAAAATAGAATTAGGCTTGTGATAAATTAAGGAATGAATGAAAACCGAACTATCTCAACATAAACTCAAAGAACAAACCTTAGTATGCTTCTCCTTCTATCCTCTTGTTCCTCCCTTTCCTTTTGTCTTTAAACAAATTAGAATTGGTTGAAGTAGTTGAACCAACTCATTAGTTAAGTGAATTAAAAGACTCAACCAAATTTTAGTTAGGGGGAAAAGTAATAATCATAATAAGGGTTATAAATAAATAATAACTAGTAGGTGGGACCCCTTGTGACTCCCTTTAGCTCTTAACAATCATAACATACTAGTTAATTCAGAAAAAAAAACCTCCTTGTGACTCCCATCATCATATTAACATTTGACAATTTATCTCAAAATATTTGAAATTATCTCCAAAAAAATATATTACTCATATATCCAAAGAAAACATGTTGTTCAAAATTTCTAAAGTCAACTATCATCCTCCATAGATAACATAAAAACTCAAAAACCATATTTCTCACTCTAAGATGCAATATTTCCTTGATTGTTGTTGTCACCCTTCGATTTTCCTGAATTTGCCTTTGGCTGTGTTGAGCTTTTAGGCCTAATCTCATTGATCACATGAGAACAATCATCCGTCAAGTGCATCCAGGAAGACATAGATTTATCAGAGCCAATGGAGGGTGAGGGGGTAGAAGTGGCTTTTCCTTTGTCCAGGGCATGATGGGACTCAGTTTTTAATCTCTTGCTAGCATGGGAGGACTGCACTGGCGAGTGGTCAGGGGAAACTTGAGAAATCTGATTGTTAGGTGGAGGAGAAAGAAAAACAAATTGGTCCAACCATAATGTTGGGAGACTGTTTGGGAGACTTTCGGGTGGCAAATCTCTTGCCATCCATCATTTTTGGGAACCACAGGTTGCAATGAGACATGAGGGGGTACAGGAATACCGGAGGATTGCATAACTTGGAAAGGAGGCCTTTCAGGCCTAGGTTGGACCACTCCTTGCCCAATCCAATTGAAAAATCAGGCCTGAAACAACTGGCCTAATTCTTGTGAGTCAGTGTCAAAGTGTATGGAAAATATTGGCCTTCTTGGGCCTCTTTTCCAACTACCTCTCCCTCTGTTGCCTCTACCATGGATACCTCAGTTGAAAAAAATCATTCCTGCATGCATGATCAATTATAAAATAGTATTTTAACAACCATACATGAAAACTCTGTTATCACTGAAATTTCATCCGCAAATGGTTACAGGAATCCAGCATCTTCAAACAGTTATGAGTTCACCCATGGACCAAAATTACCAAAAAATCGTTTCCAAAAGGCCCAAAACTATACAACCAGTTATAAAATCAAGGTGTGCTATGACTACACAGGGCGCACGCGCACATGCACCATCCATAAATGCAAGAAAAGTGCACATGTGCATGATGCACGACTGTGGTCGCTAAAATCCATGCACACCTGACAACGACACATTTATGAGATTGGTTAGGCTCCCACCCACTTCTGGTTCATCTTCCAAGTTGATTTGACATCCAAATCTCAGCTAGATATGACTGGGTGGCTGGTCAAAGACCTAAAAGTGCCCTAAACAGACCCTTTTCACACTAAAATCTGGTTGCAAAATACCTCAAAGTGGTGCTATAAAACAAGGCCATGGGTGCACTGCATTTTCAAGGAATTCATTTGCAAAGTTGTGTTGCTACTATTCTCTTGAAGAATCCTCTTTTCTCATCAAGAGCATACTAGCACCATTCCATCTGGGAAATCCACCTAACCTTTTGAGTGGATTAGCTTGGGATTATTTCACCATTTCTTTCAAGTTTCAAAGTTGTAAGAAGAGCTTAGTTGTGGGGGTCCAAGAGCCCTACCTTGGAGGAAGAAGGGACCCAAAGTCCTCTTTCTTCTCGGCGTTTTCTTTTCACTAATACAATCCTTTCCATTGGTGACATGAGTCTTATTGGTTTCTTGTTCTTATGTCCTTATGCTCAATAGTTTAGTTGTTCTTTCCTTTCTTAGTTTAATTCTTATCTTAGTCTTTTATGTTTCTTTTTATAACCCTTTCCTTCACTGTTGTCTTTCTTAGCTAACCCAACTAAGCTTGTAAGCACCTCTGTTTTGCTCATTTAGGTGACAAAAGAGGCACAACAGATTGGCGACTCCACTGGGGAAAGGTATCGATTTCCTACCCCATTTGGGTTTTTCTAGCTCTTGTTTTGGTTTATTTAACCTGCAGCTACCTTAACCAGCCCAAGCCAACCTGCAAAACATCCAATTCAAAGTTGAATTGAGAGAATTCCATTCAGAAATTTCTTCACGGCCATGTGATAGGTGTGCACAGGTTTATTGGCCCATAGTCGTGCATCATGCACACGTGCACCAAAATTACTATGTTGTTCAGCGCCTTCAATGCACCTATGCCCAAAAGTCTTTTTCAGTTTGCGCATAGGTGCTCAGTGTGCCTCTGTCTACTCTGAGATCCGTGCACCTATGCAGAAAAATACACATTGTAAGCCTTATTGTGATTTGAGGAAGGCCCCTAGCCTTCTTAAAAATGATTTCATGCATGTTGTAATCTGCACCACACTTAGTTCCCTCTCCATATAAAGGGATTAGTCAAAACACATAGGCACTTAGGGGGTTTAAAATCATTATTTCCTCTTTTGATTTCATTTTTCCACATGGATGGCTTGCTTTGACTAAGAGTATAAGTTGGAATCATTTGTAATCACATAAAACTTGCATTGGGACCAGAAGTTGGATAACAATCATTTAGTATTCTCTTCTCTCACGCTTCAAAGCGACCTTGAGAATCAGAAGAAGGTTGTAGGAGAATTTCATCTCCCTTAAAAAGACTAAAACCTTTAGGAGAGGACAAGATCCCCCTCGAGACTCCTCTTAGTTTATTTTTCAAACACATCTCAAGATTGTAACGGGCCCATACATGCCCACATGCTACAAAGATAGGATAGTGTTGAAATTTACTTTCTTAGATTAAAACACTAGGGAAGTTTAAATGTTTTTGTAATGGGACCATACATGCCCACATGATCACAATCTAGGATAGTTTCAAAGATTTCTTAGATTAAATCACAATAGGGAGTTAAAGGAATAGTAACGGACCCACATGTCCACATGCTAGCTTCCTAGGAACTTTTGAATTACGCAAGGTTGTACGAAAGGCATTTAGTTAATTAGGTAATAAACACTTGTAAGGACCAAGCGAAGTCCACACGTAACAAGGTGACACCTAATTCATTAAAATATTGGCACATTTTTACTCATTCACACACAAATGTTACTTGTCACTCACATAGTTTTCATCTCAAAACATGGAGGTTAAAGTAAGTTTCCTCCAAAGGGATTCTAAAACACCCCACCCTTTTCTTGACGAAACTATCCACTCCCATTTAATTTTAACGAGATTGGATCACACCCCCAACCTCTCAAACAACCACATATAATTTTTTTCTAAAAACTCACTAAGTTTTCCTACACAGGAGGTACCAAAAGAAATCTTTTAGTCTAGGTAGGATTTCAGGAATAGGCATTCAAATAACTCCCCATTATCTGGTTCTCACATTGTCAAAACAATAGAGGTTGTCAAATAGGGAACTGTAAATCCTCCAAGTCAAGTGTTCCTAACACCATAAGGCAGGGAGATACCCATGAAGGGTTGAAGGCCGAGGTCCGATTGTTCTGTGCATCCCTCCTTGAGGCACCCACTTCTTGGATGGGATCCAACCCATGACCCATTTCTTAGGCCAAAAATCTAAATGTCACGCTTTGACCGAGGTACCTAGTGACCAAATTTTAGGACATCTACCCAGGTGGAAATTGTGGGTTGCAATTGCACCTTGATCGGATTTTGTGTGGCTATTGGGAAATATCACAAGTTATTTCGAGATATGCCCCCTCTACCCCTCATTATAACTGATCACTTCATCCTTCACTAGTTTCTCTTCTAGTGGCTTCAGACCCCACTGTCGAGTGCTATTGAAAGTCCAGTCCTATTTTGAGAGGAAGGACATTACGTCTTTTAGGACACGAGCACTTGTTTTCTTTGTTTCCCCATCTGGAAAAAATCCACTTACCCACATATATGCTTCTTTATCAAAACACTTTATGTATGATGCACTTCTGCTTACATTTGAATTAGATATATATCATGTAAAGTTCAAAAATTGCAAACAAAGGCTCTTGTTTATTTATTACTCTCACCACCATTCACATACACCCACTTAGCTAGTCAGACATCATATGGGACCCACAGAACCCTTGTCGTTCAAGATGCTTTCTAAACCTCCCTCCTATTCCAGGGGGAGTTACTAGTCTTTCCAACTCATTGGCTCCACCTTCTCACACTCCTATGAGCGCCACTGTCTTAGGATCAACTTTTCTTGGTTCCACCTTACTTGGGTCCAATTCCCAAGGTCCACCATCCACTCGCTCTCATTTACATGGAAGCAGGGGGGCAACTTCCTATCAAGGGGGAAGTACAAACCCACCTAGTCCCCCCCATGGGTCAGGTTCACAAACCACTCACACAATGGTTGGAACTAACCATCCACCACCACTCCAGATGCCATACTTGGCCTCTCTAAACATACTAGATCTAAGTAAACTAACAAATGATCCTATATTGCATGACCCCACATGGCCTGCAATGCCTACCAAACTACCTTTAGATATCCCCAAGTTTGAAGGAAAGGTAGGAGATGAACCTTCCAACCATGTCATGACTTTCCACTTATGGTTCTCTTCTAACAACATTATGGATGATTCCATCAGACTACAATTATTTCAATGCACATTCACTGGCCCATCAACCAAATGGTATGGGGATGAAAAATCAGGGTCCCATGCGACTTTTGAGTCCTTGGCCAAAGCATTTTTTACCTTCTTCCAATTACCAATCCGCCATGACAATGGTCTTTAACTACTCTCTAATTTTAAACAAACCTCAGCCACACATATCGCTGATCACATTCACGAGTGGCGTCGATGGCGTAGTTTGTGCAAAGAGGAAACCACCAAACAACAATGTCTTGATGGGTTTCTCAGATCACTTGTCTCTCTCCTCGGTAAATATGTGGATTCCACCTTCCCTCAATCAAAAGAAGAAGCCATCAGTAAGGCTCAACAATATGACCTCATCTATTCACAATCAGGGTACTTATACATAGTACTTCTTGATCTCCCAAAACCTATGCCATTTGGCCAAGATAAACCTAGGATGTCTCACTCAACAGACAAATTGATTGGTAAAACCACACACCACACACCACAACCCCAACAACCACCAATGTATGGGACACCTCAATATCTGTCGGCATATGGAGGAACCCCTTATTATCCCCCACCCCCTTATCAACAACCATACCCTGTTTCCCTTCCTCCACCCATAAGTGGGCCCCTTCCGACACCCACAACAAACCCACCTATCCAAACATGTTCTGGTACTCCCTCTACCTCAGCTTATACTCTAAGTACTAGTGAAAGCGCCACACCTTCCTATGTACCTTACGGATCATTACACCAACAGAATCTGTACTTTCCATTTCCTAGTCCTCCACCACCCATGGATCCACCACAAGGACACCCTCACACTGGGGTGAATTTTGTTCAACCCTCTCCTATTCAGCAATATCAAAATGTTGAACAGTTGAATATGGCAAATCCGACCCATTAGTTGAATAATTCTAAAAAGAAAGGAAACAAATGGAACAATAACAACCCAGATCAAGGCGGGAATCACCCCCAACAGAACCAACCTATCGGGGGAAACCAGAACCAAGGGAATCATAACCCCTAGGGGGGCAATAACAACATACGTCAAGGGAAAAATAACAATAATCTTCGAACCAACTTCCCTTGTTCCCTTTGCGGTGAGTTTAGTCATTATACTCATCATTGCCCCCAAATTGTTGATTTTAAACGGATGAAAGACTCAGGAAATGGACCACATACTCTAGCACCACCTACCCCTCAGCAGGCCCCACAACAATACGTGCAAAAACCTCCCCTAGTCATGCTACAGAACCCCATTCCGCACCAGGGTGTGATGAACACCCAATAGGACATGCAGCCTACCCCACCATATTTGGGACAATATCTCAACCTGAACGATCCTACAGATCGTACTATCCTCCTCATTAATGAGGAAGAATTCCTTCTATAGACACGTAGTCGTCAATACCATGCACCCACTGAGCTCCTCCCATTCCCCCATAAACAGTCCCAACACCAACGGGACCCCTGTTGGTGATTCCTCACCCTAACATGGAAACACCTCTTTGCATCCCTTGCATCCCATTGCATAGGAATGTACACAATCCACGGGCTAGGGAGGCTCATAATTACAGTTTGGTTGATGACTTAGCACAGTCCCCAGCTACCATGTCAGTCTTAGAAGTCCTTCAAACTTGTCCCGCTCAGCGGAAATCATTACTTTCCGCCTTGGGGGAAGTTGAACCCGTGGATACTCAACTCATAACATTCGATCTCAACAGCAGAGAACCTCACCTCCCCGCTCTCATCGCTTTTCAAATCCCCATCAAAATTCAGAACATTATAGTTCATCGGTGCATCATCGATGAAGGTGCATCCACATGCATCATGTCCAAGTCTATATGGCAGAAACTTGGTTCCCCCGAAGTCATACCATCTGTCATTACCTTAAGAGCTTATGACGGATGACCATCTTCTCCTAAAGGGATCTTCCAAAATGTCCCTATAGAACTCAGGGGCAAGACCATTCTCATTGACATTGAAGTTATCGACGCCCCACTCGATTACAATATCTTGTTTGGTCATAGCTACATGTACGCTATGAAGGAAGTTGCCTCTTCCGTCTTTCGAACCATGATGTTCTCCCATAACGGGAAGATCATTACAATTGATCGATTTTCACATTATGAGCCTAACCCTTCTGCCAACATCGATAACATTCTCCCCCTCATCCACACTAATCCTGAAGCATACCCACTCATCGAAATGGGCCCCAGAATTTTCAAAGACCCATCATTGTTGGGAACTTACCATGGTGCACCATCGCTCCTTCATCCTTCCAATCAGGTATGTGTCGTATCGTCCAAAGGAACTGACATTGAGGATACCCTTCCTCCTAGGGAGGCTTCTCTCATATCTGACGTCCCACTAGTTGCAGAGCCCCTCCCCCACGAGCCTCCTACGGACTTGTCGACTCCACTAGTTCATGATTTCACCTCACCCCAAGGCCATATCCTAGTTTGGGAGACAGTTCCCCAAGCCATTACTCAAATCCCCTTCTTTTACTCTCCACTAGGTGTACAAGCTTTCCAATTAGCCGCAACACTTACTCTCCCTAATATGGTGTTGGAAATCCCAGTTTGGTATTTACATCCACTAGAGATGGTTCCTCAACCATCCCTTACCCCCCAAACAGAAGGAATCCCAATGCATATTCCCATCCTCACTCCCACCATACCCTCTACAACCTCACTCACTAACCTCCTTGCCATAGCTAGGGAAAAGCGAAAGAAGAAGGAACCCACAACTCCACTTCCCCCACACGTCCAACCTCCTTGCATGCTATGTGAGAAATATGAACACCCAACCAAAAAATGCACATCTCTACCCGAGTTACGTAACCTAATTCAACTCAATCAAACACCATCACTGTTCGTCACTTTAGAAAGTACTGTCGCTAACTCCCCTAACGTAAATAGCAAAGGGCTACGAACCAAATTTGCTTGTGCCATATGTTCAGAATATGGCCATTATACACATCATTGCCTAGTGCTACCTCAATTCTGACAGACATTAGTAGCAGTACGCGAAATCTTCCAGCACGAACCCAGTCCAACTACATCATCCCCACCAAACATCACTGACATCCATTATGTCATGACTTCAGTAAACAAACATATGAGATGCCCTTGCTCTCTATGCGAATCCTTAGATCATTTTACATATCGATGTCCTGTGATCATTGAATACAGGTAACGCCAAATGACCCTGATTCAAACCCTTGCACCCCCTATAGAATCGAGGATTAACCTTACCCCATCACTAGAGATTCTTCACATTATTTCTCCTGAACCAGAAGCACTCCCTATTCCTCCATGGTTCTTGGATGAATTATACGAGGATTTACCCCCAAATCCCCCCAATTCTCCCATTCATTTCCCCATGAAAATTTTACACCCAACTACCACTAATAATCCTCAGTATCTCGATATTTGGTTTATGTCGAGTGAACCATCACAATATCATTGCATCATTCCCCCTACTTCTTCATCACCAGAGGCCAACCACACAGTGACAGTCACCGATATCACTCTTTTCGATCCCTTGTATTCCCGACAATCCTACTGTGATGAGGACATAATTGAGGAGTTAACCTCCCCCGACTACCCATGGAATGCACTACACCACAAAGCGCTCTTCTTTTCATAGGAAACCATCATGCCTCCTAACCAGCACCCCATATACGCAGTCGAAACCAAGGATTTTATCCCATCAGGGCATATCGACTAGTTCCACAACCCCATCCCTACCCCTGATGCTTTTGAAGAAGGCAATATGGCCAACATGTCCCCCACCATCAAAATCGATATTTCCATCAAAAATGGAATCGTCAAGGAAATCATCATTGGCACCGCATGCACTCCTCAAGAAATCATCGCCTATAAATCCCTCTTCCAAAAATACCGGTATATTTTTGCCTGGTCATACACAAAGATGCCTGGCCTTGATCCCTCTATTTTCGAACATCATATAGACACTTGGCCTGATATCACATCGGTTTGCCAAAAAAAATGACCGCAACACCCGTCCAAAGCCACGGCTATCAAAGATGAGATTGACAAATTACATGCTATTGGGTTCATCTACCCCATTTCTTATACCTCATGGGTTTCCAACCCTGTACCCGTTAACAAAAAACATGGCACTATCCGTGTATGCACGGAATTTTGCAATCTTAATCACGCCTATCCCAAAGACAACTTCCCAACACCTTTCATCGATCAAATTATTGATGACTGCACAGGCCATGAGGCTTTATCCTTCATGGACGGTTTCTCTGGCTATAACCAAATCCAAATCCACTCAGTCGATCAATACAAAACCGCATTCACCACTCCTTGGGGTAATTTTTCATATCGTGTCATGCCTTTTGGCCTAAAAACTGCTGGCGCAAATTTCCAATGGGCTATGAAATACATTTTTCATGATCTAGTTCATATCATCCTCGCATACTTGGACGACCTTACAGCTCGATCCAAAAAACAAACCCAACATCTTGATGATTTACGGATCATCTTCCAACGGTGTCGTCAGTACAACATCCGCTTGAACCCCTCAAGTGTGAATTCTGTGTCACTGCCAGGTGCCTCCTCGAATTCATCATTTCCCAAAGCAGTATTATTGTGGACCCCCTCAAATTCCAGGCCATCACAGAAATTTCGCCCCCCGAGAACTTACACCAACTCCAGAGCCTACAAGGAAAAGATAACTTTTTAAGGCGATTTGTCCCAGACTATGCCACTCGAGCACATAGTTTCCTTCGCTTACTATAATGCCATGAAATCCCATTCCACTGGGATGAACATGCCCAAAAAGTGTTCGACGATCTTAAAATGGCACTCTCCAATGCCCCTTTAATTAGTTCACCCGACTATAATCATGACTATATCCTCTACATATCAACATCAACTGTCTCAGTAGTAGGAGTTCTCATTCAAATCGATGATGACGATCCTGAGCATGTCATTTACTACATTAGTAAAAACCTCTCAAGGCCACCCTTGAAGTATAATCACGAAGAGAAAATATCCCTTGTAGTCATCCTTGCAGTCCAGAAACTGCGCCATTACATTTTTATTCGCACAACCAAAGTCATCGCAGATTCCAACCCCATGCAATACTTGCTCAATCGTCATAAAATTAATGGAAAATTTTCTCGATGGATCGTTATCCTTCAGGATTACGATATCAAATTTTCAACACCCAAGAGTAAGAAAGCTCTCGTCCTTGCCGAAATCATCATAACCTTCCCCTACGATACTACCAGTGCCCCCGTCAATACCAAATTCCTCGATGAACATCTCTTTTACATCACTTTGGATGATCCTTGGTATGATGACCTCCTCATCTACCTCCGAACCCAAAATTTTGGTAACCACCTCTCACGAGATGATCGTCGTCGTATTCACCACCAGGCCCCCCTCTATCTCCTCATTGGAGATATCTTATATCGGCGAGGGGTCAACACCATACTCCGTCGATGCTTAACTATTGATGAGGCCGATAGCATCTTGAACAACTGCCATAGAGGCGTGTGTGGGGGCCATCTCTCGGGGATGTCCACTGCTCAAAAAATCATCTATGCAGGTTACTTTTGGCCTACATTGTTTCACGATTGCATTCATGCCATGAAGCGATGCGATAAATGTCAGCTTTATGCCAACAAAGCACGAGCACCACCTACTCTTCTCCACCCAGTCATTACTGCAGGCCCCTTTTGTAAATGGGGCATCGACTTCATGACTTGTAATCCCCCATCCAACAATGGACACAAATACATCATTGTCTCAGTCGATTACTTCACAAAATGGGTTGAATCCATGCCTACCTTCAGCAACACCGCTGACACCGCAATGGATTTTTTCTTTAATCACGTTATATCCCACTTTGGAGTACCACTCCAACTAGTCTCTGATCACGGGAAACATTTCGAGAATGAGATTTTCGTTGAACTCTCATCCCGGTTAGGATTCTCCCACGAGTTTGCTTCACCATATTACCCTCAGTCCAACAGACAAGTCGAAGAAGTTAACAAGGTCTTCAAGACCATGTTACAGCGCACGGTTAACAAACATAAAACCAATTGGCATCATATGTTATTTTCCGTGCTATGGGCTTACCATACAGCGATGAAAACTACCACTGGTTTCACACCATTTCATCTAGTTCATGGGGTCGAGGCCACTCTTCCGATCGAGTGTGAAATTCCCACCTTACGCACCGCAATTGAGCTATTACCCGACATTGCTCTAATGGAGCAGCGTTTGCTAAACTTAGAGTCCCTGGATGAAGATCGTCGATCTTCATTACAGAACAATGAGGTAGCCAAAGAATGATCAAAGGCCACCTTTGATCGCCATTTCAACCTTCGCTCATTTCAAGAAGGCGACCTCGTCCTTGCTTATGATATCGCTCACAATACCCTCGATCATGGAAAATTTGATTCACTGTGGCATGGCCCCTACATTATCCAACATTGCCTCACCAAAGGCGCATACATCCTGGCTTCCCCCGAGGGACTCTCTCTCAAAGAACCCATCAACAGGTTATACTTAAAGAAATTTTATGCCTAAGCACAACTATTCTACATTAGGTTATTTATTTTATAGTGTTTTTAATCTTTTTTCCATACCTCATGTCTAAACTATCATTTTTGTTATTGACAGATGCTTCCTCCACTGGCCCACCACATCGGTTACGCCAACGGTGCTAGCCGTTGGACACAAAATCTTTCTTCGGCATATTGGGCCCTCTATTCCCCCTCACATGAACTGCTCCACTCTAGTGGCATATCTTTGGGTTAAACAACCAACAACCAAGCCGAGTACACTGTCATCATTGGCCTCCTCGCTGATTCTAGCCATCATCGTATTCATCACCTTAGCATCTTACTTGACTCCCAACTAGTCGTCCTCCAACTCAACAATGTGTATCGTGTCCACTTGACTCCCAACTAGTCGTCCTCCTCACTGATGCCAGTCATCATCATATTCATCACCTTAGCATCTTACTTGACTCCCAACTAGTTGTCCTCCAACCTAGCTAACATTATACATGATTGGCATATATCACATCAAGACACCTTTACACACACATAAACCATCAAAATAATGTCACAGCATATAGATTAGACATCATACATAACATTAAACAATTCTCACACACATGTGAACATCACAAATACTCCAAAATGTATATCCATATATATATATAAATGTCAGTCAACAGTGCCATCAAAATGTTTACATACACATAGTATACATCATATACAAAATCCGTAGGCCAGTGAAGCACCTCAGTACAAAACTGGTGTCTCCACACCAAATAGGCTCACCAACCTATATAATATACAACAAATACACAGAGAGACACTCATGGTTCCTCTAGAGCACCACCTCCTAGCCCTCCCTCAGGTGGTGGTACCCCACCAACTATCGGTCCCTCCGGACCTGGAGGTAACCACTCGGTCATCGCAGCACCTGCTACTGCTGCTCCCCGAACCATGGTCCGCCACATCAGTGGAACTACCACACACTGTTCCAGGATGCCCCCATCCTGGATGCATGATTTCATGCCCTCAGGCACACCTTGTAGCACCACCTCCAAGCGGCGACGAATATCCTCAAAATATCCCCCGACCTCGGTCGGAGGAGCATGTGATGGCCCTGCACCAGGGTCGTCAAAATGACATCTCCTAGTTGCTCTCTCATCGCCAATTGGTCTCACCTCAACATCCTCATGCCATCGTCTCCCTCCCACCAGTGGCTCTCCCCGTGGAGGCCTCACTGGCCCCTGACGAGCCGATGCTCTAACCCACTCAACCTCACGCCCGCAAGGTCCCACATCTACACATACAAACAAACAAAGGATAGCATCAGCATCCGTCTATACATAATACACATTCTATACTATCTAAATATCAAAACATAAAACATCACATCATAGCTCGGTGGTCGAACACCTCTCCTGGAGGTAAAACCATATACAGATCACCCCAGAAGTCCACCCGACAGCACGGATACTGTAGTAGGATTTGCGGCATCTTCTGCCACACCTGTGCACCATCGGCCGTGAAAACATAGCCACGGCCTCCTTAAGTTGTGACCAGTCCCTCTATCGCCAATGAACCGACATCATCCCAATGATCACCTGCAACCACATAATCTAGTCCTAGATCAGCCATCTCGAACATAAACACATTAAAATCTCCAAAACAGATGATTTTTTCACCCGTTAACCTTGCCCCAAAGGCACGACTGTTTAAACCCACAGGCATGCACATATGCGCTCCTGTTCACCCCACAAGCGTGCTTGTTCACCCCACAGGCATGCACACATGTGCACCTGTTCATCCCACAGGCGCACATCTATGCACACCTGTTGGCCATACAGAGGCGCCTTCATGCGCCCCTATCACGAACATAGGCACACATCACAGCGCGCATGTCCACTACACAGCTGCGCACCCATGTGCAACTGTTTAGCTAATAGGCGCACATACCATGCACGCCTTTTCCCCCCCTTAGGGCCCACCCATACGTGGATATCTAGATAACAGGAACACACCCATGCGCGCATATTTCTAGATCGCCCACGTACTGGAGGGATCACACCCACAAAACTCCCTATATGGCCCTCCGTACAGGCCCTGCCCACAAATAGAAAACCTAATTTTATGCAAGACGATAAGACCACTAAACTGAAGCTTGTTGGTCCTAAATCAGCTGCCTTGTTCTCCCAGAATCTCCAAATCTCCTCTGAATATCTCTCGTCCAATCACTCTGACAACAGGTACAAATGAGATGGCAATGTGGGCCCTACAACTATATATAATCCATTTTTCCAAACTTCCAAACCCCATTCCAGGAGATTCGGGTGTCCGTTTTTTGATCCATCTTTAGCCACGGGATCATTACCCCGTCCTCTACATCAAGACAGTCCCTGGGCCACTTTTCATCCTTAGCCCCCAGAGAGCCATTTTTTCCATACCCCTTCTAGGTACGCATGCTCATGTTCAAAATTATCAACTAAATGCTTATAGGTTCGATTCTCTTCAGATATTGTTCACGTCGGGTATTTGGTTTTCATGTGTGCAAGTACTTGGGCATCATACACCAGTGCAACCCCTTCAGGTATATAATCAACATTGGCATGTAATCATTCCCTCTGAATCTCAATTGCATCTCCAGTCACACCCTCTGAAATTTGCCTTTAGGGTCCCCATATTCGGCTCTGCAGTAGCACCACCTCCATTGCATTTTGGG
>ML832563.1:23368-52696 GCA_009831015.1 Picea engelmannii
GGCCCATACATGCCCACATGCTACAAAGATAGGATAGTGTTGAAATTTACTTTCTTAGATTAAAACACTAGGGAAGTTTAAATGTTTTTGTAATGGGACCATACATGCCCACATGATCACAATCTAGGATAGTTTCAAAGATTTCTTAGATTAAATCACAATAGGGAGTTAAAGGAATAGTAACGGACCCACATGTCCACATGCTAGCTTCCTAGGAACTTTTGAATTACGCAAGGTTGTACGAAAGGCATTTAGTTAATTAGGTAATAAACACTTGTAAGGACCAAGCGAAGTCCACACGTAACAAGGTGACACCTAATTCATTAAAATATTGGCACATTTTTACTCATTCACACACAAATGTTACTTGTCACTCACATAGTTTTCATCTCAAAACATGGAGGTTAAAGTAAGTTTCCTCCAAAGGGATTCTAAAACACCCCACCCTTTTCTTGACGAAACTATCCACTCCCATTTAATTTTAACGAGATTGGATCACACCCCCAACCTCTCAAACAACCACATATAATTTTTTTCTAAAAACTCACTAAGTTTTCCTACACAGGAGGTACCAAAAGAAATCTTTTAGTCTAGGTAGGATTTCAGGAATAGGCATTCAAATAACTCCCCATTATCTGGTTCTCACATTGTCAAAACAATAGAGGTTGTCAAATAGGGAACTGTAAATCCTCCAAGTCAAGTGTTCCTAACACCATAAGGCAGGGAGATACCCATGAAGGGTTGAAGGCCGAGGTCCGATTGTTCTGTGCATCCCTCCTTGAGGCACCCACTTCTTGGATGGGATCCAACCCATGACCCATTTCTTAGGCCAAAAATCTAAATGTCACGCTTTGACCGAGGTACCTAGTGACCAAATTTTAGGACATCTACCCAGGTGGAAATTGTGGGTTGCAATTGCACCTTGATCGGATTTTGTGTGGCTATTGGGAAATATCACCAGTTATTTCAAGATATGCCCCCTCTACCCCTCATTATAACTGATCACTTCATCCTTCACTAGTTTCTCTTCTGGTGGCTTCAGACCCCACTGTCGAGTGCTATTGAAAGTCCAATCCTATTTTGAGAGGAAGGACATTACGTCTTTGTTTCCCCATCTGGAAAAAATCCACTTACCCACATATATGCTTCTTTATCAAAACACTTTATGTATGATGCACTTCTGCTTACATTTGAATTAGATATATATCGTGTAAAGTTCAAAAATTGCAAACAAAGGCTCTTGTTTATTTATTACTCTCACCACCATTCACATACACCCACTTAGCTAGTCAGACATCATATGGGACCCACAGAACCCTCGTCGTTCAAGATGCTTTCTAAACCTCCCTTCTATTCCAGGGGGAGTTACTAGTCTTTCCAACTCATTGGCTCCACCTTCTCACACTCCTGTGAGTGCCACTGTCTTAGGATCAACTTTGCTTGGTTCCACCTTACTTGGGTCCAATTCCCAAGGTCCACCATCCACTCGCTCTCATTTACATGGAAGCAGGGGGCCAACTTCTTATCAAGGGGGAAGTACAAACCCACCTAGTCCCCCCCATGGGTCAGGTTCAAAAACCACTCACACAATGGCTGGAACTAACCATCCACCACCACTTCAGATGCCATACTTGGCCTCTCTAAACATACCAGATCTAAGTAAACTAACAAATGATCCTATATTGCATGACCCCACATGGCCTGCAATGCCTACCAAACTACCTTTAGATATCCCCAAGTTTGAAGGAAAGGTAGGAGATGAACCTTCCAACCATGTCATGACTTTCCACTTATGGTTCTCTTCCAACAACATTATGGATGATTCCATCAGACTATGATTATTTCAATGCACATTCACTGGCCCATCAACCAAATGGTATGGGGATGGAAAATCAGGGTCCCATGTGACTTTCGAGTCCTTGGCCAAAGCATTTTTTACCTTCTTCCAATTACCAATCCGCCATGACAATGGTCTTTAACTACTCTCTAATTTTAAACAAACCTCAGCCACACATATCGCTGATCACATTCACGAGTGGCGTCGATGACGTAGTTTGTGTAAAGAGGAAACCACCAAACAACAATGTCTTGATTGGTTTCTCAGATCACTTGTCTCTCTCCTCGGTAAATATGTGGCTTCCACCTTCCCTCAATCAAAAGAAGAAGCCATCAGTAAGGCTCAACAATATGACCTCATCTATTCACAATCAGGGTACTTATACATAGTACTTCTTGATCTCCCAAAACCTATGCCATTTGGCCAAGATAAACCTAGGATGTCTCACTCAACAGACAAATTGATTGGTAAAACCACACACCACACACCACAACCCCAACAACCACCAATGTATGGGACACCTCAATATCTGTCGGCATATGGAGGAACCCCTTATTATCCCCCACCCCCTTATCAACAACCATACCCTGTTTCCTTTCCTCCACCCATCAGTGGGCCCCTTCCGACACCCACAACAAACCCACCTATCCAAACATGTTCTGGTACTCCCTCTACCTCAGCTTATACTCTAAGTACTAGTGAAAGCGCCACACCTTCCTATGTACCTTACAGATCATTACACCAACAGAATCTGTACTTTCCATTTCCTAGTCCTCCACCACCCATGGATCCACCACAAGGACACCCTCACACTGGGGTGAATTTTGTTTAACCCTCTCCCATTCAGCAATATCAAAATGTTGAACAGTTGAATATGGCAAATCCGACCCATCAGTTGAATAATGCTAAAAAGAAAGGAAACAAATGGAACAATAACAACCTAGATCAAGGCGGGAATCACCCCCAACAGAACCAACCTACCGGGGGCAACCAGAACCAAGGGAATCAGAACCCCTAGGGGGGCAATAACAACATACGTCAAGGGAAAAATAACAATAATCTTCGAACTAACTTCCCTTGTTCCCTTTGCGGTGAGTTTAGTCATTATACTCATCATTGCCCCCAAATTGTTGATTTTAAATGGATGAAAGACTCAGGAAATGGACCACATACTCTAGCACCGCCTACCCCTCAGCAGGCCCCACAACAATACATACAAAAACCTCCCCCAGTCATGCTACAGAACCCCATTCCGCACCAGGGTGTGATGAACACCCAATAGGACATGCAGCCTACCCCACCATATTTGGGACAATATCTCAACCTGAACGATCCTACAGATCGTACTATCCTCCTCATTAATGAGGAAGAAGTCCTTCTATAGACACGTAGTCGTCAATACCATGCACCCACTGATCTCCTCCCATTCCCCCATAAACAGTCCCAACACCAACGGGACCCCCGTTGGTGATTCCTCACCCTAACATGGAAACACCTCTTTGCATCCCTTGCATCCCATTGCGTAGGAATGTACACAATCCACAGGCTAGGGAGGCTCATAATTACAGTTTGGTCGATGACTTAGCACAGTCCCTGGCTACCATGTCAGTCTTAGAAGTCCTTCAAACTTATCCCACTCAGCGAAAATCATTAATTTCCGCCTTGGGGGAAGTCGAACCCGTGGATACTCAAATCATAACATTCGATCTCAACAGCAGAGAACCTCACCTTCCCGCTCTCATCGCTTTTCAAATCCCCATCAAAATTTAGAACATTATAGTTCATCGGTGCATCGTCGATGAAGGTGCATCCACATGCATCATGTCCAAGTCTATATGGCAGAAACTTGGTTCCCCCGAAGTCATACCATCTGTCATTACCTTAAGAGCTTATGACGGATGACCATCTTCTCCTAAAGGGATCTTCCAAAATGTCCCTATAGAACTCGGGGGCAAGACCATTCTCATTGACATTGAAGTTATCGACGCCCCACTCGATTACAATATCTTGTTTGGTCATAGCTACATGTACGCTATGAAGGAAGTTGCCTCTTCCGTCTTTCGAACCATGATGTTCCCCCATAACGGGAAGATCATTACAATTGATCGATTTTCACATTATGAGCCTAACCCTTCTGCCAACATCGATAACATTCTCCCCCTCATCCACACTAATTCTGAAGCATACCCACTCATCGAAATGGGCCCCAGAATTTTCAAAGACCCATCATTGTTGGGAACTTACCATGGTGCACCATCGCTCCTTCATCCTTCCAATCAGGTATGTGTCATATCGTCCAAAGGAACTGACATTGAGGATACCCTTCCTCCTAGGGAGGCTTCTCTCATATCTGACGTCCCACTAGTCATAGAGCCCCTCCCCCATGAACCTCCTACGGACTTGTCGACTCCACTAGTTCATGATTTCACCTCACCCCAAGGCCATATCCTAGTTTGGGAGACAGTTCCCTAAGCCATTACTCAAATCCCCTTCTTTTACTCTCCACCAGGTGTACAAGCTTTCCAATTAGCCGCAACACTTACTCTCCCTAATATGGTGTTGGAAATCCCAGTTTGGTATTTACATCCACTAGAGATGGTTCCTCAACCATCCCTTGCCCCCAAAACAAAAGGAATCCCAATGCATATTCCCATCCTCACTCCCACCATACCCTCTACAACCTCACTCACTAACCTCCTTGCCATAGCTGGGGCAAAGCGAAAGAAGAAGGAACCCACAACTCCACTTCCCCCACACGTCCAACCTCCTTGCACGCTATGTGAGAAATATGAACACCCAACCAAAAAATGCACATCTCTACCCGAGTTACGTAACCTAATTCAACTCAATCAAACACCATCACTGTTCGTCACTTTAGCAAGTACTGTCGCTAACTCCCCTAACGTAAATAGCAAAGGGCTACGAACCAAATTTGCTTGTGCCATATGTTCAGAATATGGCCATTATACACACCATTGCCTAGTGCTACCTCAATTCTGACAGACATTAGTAGCAGTACGCGAAATCTTCCAGCACGAACCCAGTCCAACTACATCATCCCCACCAAACATCACTGACATCCATTATTTCATGACTTCAGTAAACAAACATATGAGATGCCCTTGCTCTCTATGCGAATCCTTAGATCATTTTACATATCAATGTCCTATGATCATTGAATACAGGTAACGCCAAATGACCCTGATTCAAACCCTTGCACCCCCTATAGAATCGAGGATTAACCTTACCCCATCACTAGAGATTCTTCACATTATTTCTCTTGAACCAGAAGCACTCCCTATTCCTCCATGGTTCTTGGATGAATTATACGAGGATTTACCCCCAAATCCCCCCAATTCTCCCATTCATTTCCCCATGAAAATTTTACACCCAACTACCACTAATAATCCTCAGTATCTCGATATTTGGTTTATGTCAAGCAAACCATCACAATATCATTGCATCATTCCCCCTGCTTCTTCATCACCAGAGGCCAACCACATGGTGACAATCACTGATATCACTCTTTTCGATCCCTTGTATTCCCGACAATCCTACTGTGATGAGGACATACTTGAGGAGTTAACCTCCCCCGACTACCCATGGAATGCACTACACCACAAAGCGCTCTTCTTTTCATAGGAAACCATCATGCCTCCTAACCAGCACCCCATATACGCAGTCGAAACCAAGGATTTTATCCCATCAGGGCATATCAACTAGTTCCACAACCCCATCCCTACCCCTAATGCTTTTGAAGAAGGCAATATGGCCAACATGTCCCCCACCATCAAAATCGATATTTCCATCAAAAATGGAATCGTCAAGGAAATCATCATTGGCACCGCATGCACTCCTCAAGAAATCATCGCCTATAAATCCCTCTTCCAAAAATACCGGGATATTTTTGCCTGGTCATACACAGAGATGCCTGGCCTTGATCCCTCTATTGTCGAACATCATATAGACACTTGGCCTGATATCACATCGGTTTTCCAAAAAAAATGACCGCAACACCCATCCAAAGCCGCGGCTATCAAAGATGAGATTGACAAATTACGTGCTATTGGGTTCATCTACCCCATTTCTTATACCTCATGGGTTTCCAACCCTGTACCCGTTAACAAAAAACAAGGCACTATCCGTGTATGCATGAAATTTGGCAATCTTAATCACGCCTGTCCCAAAGACAACTTCCCAACACCTTTCATCGATCAAATTATTGATGACTGCATAGGCCATGAGGCTTTATCCTTCATGGACGGTTTCTCTGGCTATAACCAAATCCAAATCCACTCAGCCAATCAATACAAAACCGCATTCACCACTCCTTGGGGTAATTTTTCATATCGTTTCATGCCTTTTGGCCTAAAAACTGCTAGCGCAAATTTCCAATGGGCTATGACATACATTTTTCATGATCTAGTTCATATCATCCTCGCATACTTGGACGACCTTACAGCTCGATCCAAAAAACAAACCCAACATCTTGATGATTTACGGATCATCTTCCAACGGTGTCGTCAGTACAACATCTGCTTGAACCCCTCAAGTGTGAATTCTGTGTCACTGCCAGGTGCCTCCTCGAATTCATCATTTCCCAAAGCAGTATTACTGTGGAACCCCTCAAATTCCAGGCCATCACAAAAATTTCGCCCCCCCAGAACTTACACCAACTCCAGAGCCTACAAGGAAAAGCTAACTTTTTAAGGCGATTTGTCCCAGACTATGCCACTCGAGCACACAGTTTCCTTCACTTACTATAATGCCACGAAATCCCATTCCACTGGGATGAACATGCCCAAAAAGTGTTCGACGATCTTAAAATGGCACTCTCCAATGCCCCTTTAATTAGTTCACCCGACTATAATCGTGACTATATCCTCTACATATCAACATCAACTGTCTCAGTAGTAGGAGTTCTCATTCAAATCGATGATGACGATCCTGAGCATGTCATTTACTACATTAGTAAAAACCTCTCAGGGCCACCCTTGAAGTATAATCATGAAGAGAAAATATCCCTTGTAGTCATCCTTGCAGTCCAGAAACTACGCCATTACATTTTTCTTCGCACAACCAAAGTCATCGCAGATTCCAACCCCATGCAATACTTGCTCAATCGTCATAAAATTAATGGAAAATTTTCCCGATGTATCGTTATCCTTCAGGATTACGATATCAAATTTTCAACACCCAAGAGTAAGAAAGCTCTCATCCTTGCCGAAATCATCATAACCTTCCCCTCCGATACTACCAGTGCCCCCGTCAATACCAACTTCCTCGATGAACATCTCTTTTACATCACTTTGGATGATCCTTGGTATGACGACCTCCTCATCTACCTCCGAACCCAAAAGTTTGGTAACCACCTCTCACGAGATGATCGTCATCGTATTCACCACTAGGCCCCCCTCTATCTCCTCATTGGAGATATCTTATATGGGCGAGGGGTCAACACCATACTCCATCGATGCTTAACTATTGATGAGGTCGATAGCATCTTGAACAACTGCCATAGAGGCGTGTGTGGGGGCCATCTCTCGGGGATGTCCACTGCTCAAAAAATCATCTATGCAGGTTACTTTTGGCCTACATTGTTTCATGATTGCATTGATGCCATGAAGCGATGCGATAAATGTCAGCTTTATGCCAACAAAGCACGAGCACCACCTACTCTTCTCCACCCAGTCATTACTGCAGGCCCCTTTTGTAAATGGGGCATCGACTTCATGACTTGTAATCCCCCATCCAACAATGGACACAAATACATCATTGTCTCAGTCGATTACTTCAAAAAATGGGTTGAATCCATGCCTACCTTCAACAACACCGCTGACACCGCAATGCATTTTTTCTTTAATCACGTTATATCCCACTTTGGAGTACCACTCCAACTAGTCTCTGATCACGGGAAACATTTCGAGAATGAGATTTTCGTTGAACTCTCATCTCGGTCAAGATTCTCCCACGAGTTTGCTTCACCATATTACCCTCCGTCCAACAGACAAGTCGAAGCAGTTAACAAGGTCTTCAAGACCATGTTACAGCGCACGGTTAACAAACATAAAACCAATTGGCATCATATGTTATTTTCCATGCTATGGGCTTACCATACAGCGGTGAAAACTGCCACTGGTTTCACACCATTTCATCTAGTTCATGGGGTCGAGGCCACTCTTCCGATCGAGTGTGAAATTCCCACCTTACGCACCGCAATTGAGATATTACCCGACATTGCTCTAATGGAGCAGCGTTTGCTGAACTTAGAGTCCCTGGATGAAGATCGTCGATCTTCATTACAGAACAATGAGGTAGCCAAAGAATGATCAAAGGCCACCTTTGATCGCCATGTCAACCTTCGCTCATTTCAAGAAGGCGACCTCGTCCTTGCTTATGATATCACTCACAATACCCTCGATCATGGAAAATTTGATTCACTGTGGCATGGCCCCTACATTATCCAACATTGCCTCACCAAAGGCACATACATCCTGGCTTCCCCCGAGTGCCTCTCTCTCAAAGAACCCATCAACAGGTTATACATAAAGAAATTTTATGCCTAAGCACAACTATTCTACATTAGGTTATTTATTTTATAGTGTTTTTAATCTTTTTTCCATACCTCGTGTCTAAACTTTCATTTTTGTTATTGACAGATGCTTCCTCCACTAGCCCACCACATCGGTTACGCCAACGGCGCTAGCCGTTGGACACAAAATCTTTCTTCGGCATATTGGGCCCTCTATTCCCCCTCACATGAACTGCTCCACTCTAGTGGCATATATTTGGGTTCAACAACCAACAACCAAGCCAAGTACACTGTCATCATTGGCCTCCTCGCCGATTCCAGCCATCATCGTATTCATCACCTTAGCATCTTACTTGAATCCCAACTAGTCGTCCTCCTCACTGATGCCAGCCATCATCATATTCATCACCTTAGCATCTTACTTGACTCCCAACTAGTTGTCCTCCAACCTAGCTAACATTATACATGATTGGCATATATCACATCAAGACACCTTTACACACACATAAACCATCAAAAGAATGTCACAGCATATAGATTAGACATCATACATAACATTAAACAATTCTCACACACATGTGAACATCACAAATACTCCAAAATGTATATCCATATATATATATATAAATGTCAGTCAACAATGCCATCAAAATGTTTACATACACATAGTATACATCATATACAAAATTCGTAGGCCAGTGAAGCACCTCAGTACAAAACTGGTGTCTCCACACCAAACAGGCTCACCAACCTATATAATATACAACAAATACACAGAGAGACACTCATGGTTCCTCTAGAGAACCACCTCCTAGCCCTCCCTCAGGTGGTGGTACCCCACCAACTATCGGTCCCTCCGAACCTGGAGGTAACCACTCGGTCATCGCAGCACCTGCTACTGCTGCTCCCCGAACCATGGTCCGCCACATCAGTGGAACTACCACACACTGTTCTAGGATGCTCCCATCCTAGATGCATGATCGCATGCCCTCAAACACACCCTGTAGCACCACCTCCAAGCGGCGACGAATATCCTCAAAATATCCCCCGACCTCGGCCGGAGGAGCATGTGATGGCCCTGCACCAGGGTCGTCAAAATGACATCTCCTAGTTTCTCTCTCATCGCCAATTGGTCTCACCTCAACATCCTCATTCCGTCGTCTCCCTCCCACCAGTGTATCTCCCCGTGGAGGCCTCACTGGCCCCTGACGAGCCGGTTCTCTAACCCACTCAACCTCACGCTCGCAAGGTCCCACATCTACACATACAAACAAACAAAGGATAGCATCAACATCCGTCTATACATAATACACATTCTATACTATCTAAATATCAAAACATAAAACATCACATCATACCTCAGTGGTCGAACACCTCTCCTGAAGGTAAAACCATATACAGATCACCCCATAAGTCCACTCGACAGCACAGATACTGTAGTAGGATTTGCGGCATCTTCTGCCACACCTGTGCACCATCGGTCGTGAAAACATAGCCACGGCCTCCCTAAGTTGTGACCAGCCCCTCTATCGCCAATGAACCGACATCATCCCAATGATCACCTGTAACCACATAATCTAGTCCTAGATCAGCCATCTCGAACATAAACACATTAAAATCTCCAAAACAGATGATTTTTTCACCCGTTAACCTTTCCCCAAAGGCACGACTGTTTAAACCCACAGGCATGCACATATGCACTCCTGTTCACCCCATAGGTGTGCTTGTTCACCCCAAAGGCATGCACACATGTGCACCTGTTCATCCCATAGGTGCACATCTATGCACACCTGTCAGCCATACAGAGGCACCTTCATGCGCCCCTATCACGAACACAGGCACACATCACAGTGCGCATGTCCACTACACAGCTGCGCACCCATGTGCAACTGTTTAGCTAATAGGCACGCATACCATGCACGCCTTTTCCCCCCCTTAGGGCCCACCCATACGTGGATATCTAGATAACAGGAACACACCCATGTGCGCATATTTCTAGATCGCCCACGTACTGGAGGGATCACACCCACAAAACTCCCTATATGGCCCTCCGTACAGGCCCTGCCCACAAATAGAAAACCTAATTCTATGCAAGACGATAAGACCACTAAACTGAAGCTTGTTGGTCCTAAATCAACTGCCTCATTCTCCCAGAATCTCCAAATCTCCTCTGAATATCTCTCGTCCAATCACTCTGATAACAGGTACAAATGAGATGGCAATGTGGGCCCTACAACTATATATAGTCCTTTTTTCCAAACTTCCAAACCCCATTCCAGGAGCTTCGGGTGTCCGTTTTTTGATCCGTCTTTAGCCACGAGATCATTACCCTATCCTCTACATCAAGACAGTCCCTGGGCCACTTTTCATCCTTAGCCCCCAGAGAGCCATTTTTTCCATACCCCTTCTAGGTATGCATGCTCATGTTCAAAATTATCAACTAAATGCTTATAGGTTCGATTCTCTTCAGATATTGTTCACATCAGGTATTTGGTTTTCATGTGTGCAATTACTTGGTCATCATACACCAGTGCAACCCCTTCAGGTATATAATCAACATTGGCATGTAATCATTCCCTCTGAATCTCAATTGCATCTCCAGTCACACCCTCTGAAATTTGCCTTTAGGGTCCCCATATTCGGCTCTGCAGTAGCACCACCTCCATTGCATTTTGGGTACTGTCACCCAGTAGCACTCTCCCCCATATGAGTTGTCCCATTCATAGACCCCTTGGCACTTTGACACTCATGTTGTTTTCAACCCTTTAGGAATGGGAGTCCCGATCTTACATCATGTCACGAATCAGCCACATATTCCTTCTCCTCATTTTGCTAGCCTACCCACTGGACTCCTAGGGCACTTCCTCACGGATTATTTTGACTGCACTCCTGCAGCATCATTTACCATCCATTTCTCCCATCATCAGTCTGCCCATCTTCAGATTTCCCTCCATACATTACCCTACTACATAAACTAGCCTACGGGGCCCCCACCCTCCACTTGTTTTTTCCACCAACTTGCGCCATCCCCAGGCCAAGCCCTCCTACACTGGGGCACCCATTTCTGTATCTACATTATTATCCCCACATATTTTTTAATTCATTTTGTAATTAAGCTGTTATTTCTAGCATGTTACATAGCTTTTTTTCGTCACCTTTGGCGACCTTCCTGGCAAATGCAACCCATGTCGCCCTTGGTTGGGGAACTCCTTATCATCTTCTCCTATTTGACATCATCCATATACTCTGAGTATCCCTCAGGCCACTGACCTTTTCTCTCTAAGTTTATTCACTTTGTCCCACCTCTGGCACAACTTATCCCACGTCTTGTTGTCCCCCTAACACTCAACCTAGTTGAATGGTTGCGGCCTCTTATACTTCACATATACCCCCAACCAAGGGCAGTATTGAGTATCCACACATCTTGACTTCGTCCATGTGCCTCCTCAGTTCCTAACCTCACCTAGTATATTTCACGAAGCCCTTTTCTTCTTGGAGTCACGTCCCCCTTTTATCGACATCAATACAGTTTCCAGAAGGGTGATAGTATCTTAACTCTCATTTCCTTTCCAATGAGAGGTCTCGGACAACACAGGGAGAACCATAATTTCTCCCTGCTGTCGTTGACCCCCATAACATTCAACCTCAATACTTTCTCATGTTACAGTGGGTCTTACTTTACGACTATTGTAGTTGTTTCTTATATTTGTCGAAGACCTCTGAACTTGGTTGGGCTATCAATGCCTACAAAATCCGTGATACTTCTTAAAGGTGTCATTGAATACTATTCATAGTATGTTCCTCCTCAAAATTGTCCTCTTCCTTTATCACAACCGCCCCCGAGGGCGCTGCAGTTGTCTACATCAACACACAGTTTCAGTTACTATACAACACCCTTCTTGTTGAGTTACATGACATGAGCATGGGGCATGCCTGCCTCGTTTGTACACAATTTATTTTACATACCTTACGAAAGGTTTGGTCCTACAGGTTCCCTTATCCCTCCAATGGGTCACTATTGATACTCCCCCCATCGCTCTTTCTTACCATGGTACTCTCAGTAGAAGAAACATTGATGAATTTTAGCTATACGTATACTCCTAAACTCATCCATCAGGGGGCATCTGTTATCACTGAAATTTCGTCCACAAATGGTTACAGGAATCCAACATCTTCAAACAGCTATGAGTTCACCCATGGACCAAAATTACCAAAAATTCATTTCCAAAAGGTCCAAAACTATACAACCAGTTATAAAATCAAGGTGCGCTATGACTACACATGGCGCACATGCACATGTGCCATTCAGAAATGCAAGAAAAGAACACATGCGCACGATGCACGACTGTGGTCGCTAAAAGCCGTGCACACCTGAGAACGATGCATTTATGAGATTGGTCGACCTCCCACCCACTTCTGGTTCAACTTCCAAGTTGATTTGACATCCAAATCTCAGTTCGATCTGACTGGGTCACTAGTTAAAGACCTAAAAGTGCCCTAAACAATCACTTTTCACACTAAAAGATGGTTGCACAATACCTCAAAGTCGTGCTATAAAACAAGGCCATGGGTGCACTACATTTTCAAGGAATTCATTTGCAAGGTTATGTTGCTGCTATTCTCTTGGGGAATCCTCTTTTCTCATCAAGAGAATACTAGCACCATTCCATTTGGCCAATCCACCTCACCTTTTCAGTGGATTAGCTTGTAATTCTTTCACCATTTCTTTCAAGTTTCAAAGTTGTAAGAAGAGCTCAATTGTGGGGGTCCAAGAGCCCTCTTTTGGAGGAAGAAGGGACCCAAAGTCCTCTTTCTTCTCAGTGTTTTCTTTTCACTAATACAATCCTTTCCATTGGTGACATGAATCTTATTGGTTTCTTGTTCTTATGTCCTTATGTTCAATAGTTTAGTTGTTCTTTCCTTTCTTAGTTTAATTCTTAGCTTAGTCTTTTATGTTTCTTTTCCTAACCCTTTCCTTCACTACTGTCTTGCTTAGCTAACCCAACTAAGCTTGTAAGCACCTTTGTTTTGCTCATTTAGGTGACAAAAGAGGTGCAACAAACTCTTTAAAATATGAAATAGATTTTGGCATAGAAACGTATCAAACTCATGCAATCCAATCCATACAAATTGTTTAATTGTTTGTCAATGAGCAAGGGGTGAACAAAAGGTCATGGGATATGTGAGGGGTTTGTATTGAGCGAAACATGATATAATGAGGGGGGAATAACATGGTTACTACTCAAAGACAACAAACAATCAATTGTAGTGCAAACCAAAGAAAACATCATTGTAATCCAACCAAGCAAATGCTACTTCCAACTTCTTCAATACAAAATTATTCTTAACTATAATCAATTTTAGAAGGGAGTGAAAAATGAATGTGGGAAAGTGATGGGGTTGTAATTAGCAAAAAATGAAATAATGGTGGGGAAAGAGAGAAGGTATTGTTCATAAAATCAATTAAGTGATCCATATAACCATTATGTTAAAGGAAATACACCAACCAAATGACCATTGTGACCAAATAAATAACAACTATGTATATTCCAAACAACTCTGTGCATTAACTAGTTCACTGTTCATAATTAACACAGTGTCATCAAACAAGGCAGTATGCATCCCACACCAATCTGTATGGGAGCTATGTTTCTCTCATTTATCCATTTAATATTTTAAAACAATTCCCAAATGCATAATAATCACTTATTTCCACTCCATTCAGCATCAAAATCAACCATTGTTCATGAATTAATTCAATCATCAAATACAACTCAAAGGTCATGCCCAATTTGGTCCTTTAATTCATTTAATAATTAAATTTCAATGAGATTATATTGTCACAACACTCATGCCTATCATTGTTAAAATGCATGATATTCATTAAACATACATAGTGGATAGTCAACTCAATAATCCATATTTAAATTGCAAAAATCCCGACTTGCCATTTAAACAGATAGACAACAATCACCACTCCAACTCATTCTATGCTGTGGAATACAAAAACTATTTGAAAAAATGCAAGTGTGCTTCTAAGACTTGTACAGGTACAATTTTCTTGACTCTAAACATTCAAAATGTCGGGCTATCCATCCAACACAATGAGGCAGAAACAACATACCCGATCTCATAACACAAATAATCAAAATGCAACAAAGCCATGTCTTAAAACTCTGTGACTATCTCTGAGGTGAAACCAAAAATATTCATAGCATACACATTGAGTGGCCATGCCATAAACAACATGATTTCAATGCTCCCATGGAAATAAAAAAACACTCATTTATAATAATCAACAACCTGACCTAACATGTTATAGGGAAGCCACATATATTCACGCACGAAGTAATGTTGTGAATTAATCAAAAAATAACGTTGGGTTATCAATTCAATAGACACAAGGACAATGACTGTGTATTTGATTTATCCAATTAACCATTTTGACCTTATTCATTCAATCATAATAACAATGCAGTAACCAGATACCAAAACCAACACCATTGTCACACAATCAACGGGGGGAGCCGGTAATCAACTCTGTCGAAAATACACACCAATCCATAACAACCAATAGTAAACCCGACAAGCCACAAAAGTCTTCTCCATCAACCCTTGGACTTGAAGAGTCAAGGGTTTGTTCTATAAACCAACACAGGGAGGCTAGAGTTGACTCCTCTCAATGGTGAAAACCTTCGAGACCAACGATGTACACATAGAGAATGCCACAATTCACTTTGTGGACAGGGTGATGAATACCGTGACAGGAGAGGCTATGAATAGAGGAGCAAGGCTCCACTTTGGCCTTGTAATGATACTTTAACACACACAGGGTATATCCCTCATGGCTCTCCAGTCAACCAACCACAACGCTGAGGTGAAAATAGAGCCGAGAAGAAGCAATATAACCCACTGCGCAACCATAAAAAAAAAAAACCCATATCTAAGTGAACAATGTGTAATGACACAAAGCGCTTCCAACCCATTAAACCCCATAAAATCCAAAGATTGGGTATGGTGTTACAAATGTGTGAATACAGCCAGCCACTCAATACCAAACAAAACCCTCGAACTAAACCAATAAGGATGATCGAGAGATTTTATGGGTGCTAATACTTAGGACGACCAATAACGCTGTGACTTCAAAACATTATTGCAGAGAAAATCATCAATGCTTCATTCCAAAAAACATCACAATTTCACATAGTTGTTGTACTCAAGGAAATCAAAAACCAATACATCCAAGCCAATATCCATTTCATAACCAGAGCAGACTCATGGATGGAAAAAAAAATGCATACTTGTAATCAAAACACCTTAAAACATGAGTTGGTCGACCGATTCCTCTTTGCTCGAGAGTCGGAGCCTAACCACAACAACATAGTTTTAACAATAGCCTAACGAGGGTGGCAGCTGGAGGAAGGAGTAAGGGTGACATGCAGTAAATGGACATCACCTCGATCCCCAATCCATTAATTCCTTAGTACACACCAACAAGCTTCCATCAACTCGATTAATTAGACCATATATCGAAACCATCAACCATTAAAACCAATAGCGCAACCGATATCAAACTTATGCCATAACATAATCATAATGCATATCAACTATATAACTCAATTAATCGCATACATGTCAACTTAGTATCTAGGATAACAACAATCCATTAAATTTTGATGCATGTAGCATAGTATATTTTCATAGTTTCATTCCTTTGCATTTTGTTGCATTGCTTTCATTTCTTTCCAATTGCTTGTATGTGTTGTTGCTAACATGTTTATTGTGTAGGTCTCCTAGTAATAGATCCAATAACATATAGAATTGATAACAAAGGATCACATAGGCTATTGTAAAATAAAACTTGAGCCTAGAACAACAAAAAAAACACAAAACATGCCTTATACATCACCAATAAACCAATATTTTATCACCATGTAAGCAGTGTCGAACATTAGCAAAACATCAAATAAGAACTAGACCTGATATCCAATCTACAAGGGCATCCCACATACTAGTATTATTTAGCTTTTATAATAATATCCTTTAGCAACACTTTGCGGGAAAAACTTCGTTGCGATTTTAATCGTCAACACAATGTTTTTAGATTACTGATATGAATAGTTACAAGTACCAAAAATAGGCTCCTAGCCTTTAACACCTAGGATCTCTGGTCTAATAACATATAATATTACCATCTTATAATTTATCGGCTCACCATCCTACAAAACATGTTTACAATTCATAAATACAACTGGGGCTTGTCCTTGGGGATACTACATTTTCTATCAATGTTTCTTGCTCTCTTCTTCCCTTGCATCCATTGGACTCTGTCTTTGCATTACCAACTATGGTATTTTGGACTTCAACCTCTCTATCATGGTTGGAGTCTCCCTCACCTTCTTCCACATCTCGAATCTTCATTTTGAACTGATGTGTTCAAACCCCTTAATTCTGCAAAATGTACAAGTGACCATTTTGTTAGAATTAAGCATATGATAAACAAAATTTTCCAAACAATACTACAAGTCCTTTTCTGATTAGTTCAGGAAAAATATATCCCCATTCTCCGCAAAATAACAATGTCCTGTTATCCTTGGCTAACACAAAATTTCATTTTGTGCAAGCACTTCCCTCAAACTAGGTTTCAAGTGACCATGGTTCGAATCCATGGCTTAGTCCCCTTAGCGCCTCGCTTCGTGTTATTTCACATGGGGCTTGTGTGAACCATAAACCCATGGCTAAGTTACCTCCCAAGACCTTTTTTTTTTACTTGTGGATGGGATCAATGTCGGGACCAATTCCTCCAAACTTCGGCCTTTGTCTATTCTCTGTTGTCAACTCTTGTTTCCTCTCGGAGTTACCCTTCGCCGAAATCTCCATTAGCTTTACCACAAGGATAGGATGGTCAAAATTTAATCTCCCGTCAAATGGACGACCCCGCCCCCATATGGAGGGTTCATAAGATCGATGGTTTGCGACTTAATCAAGTGTTGAGATAGACGACCCTATATTAATTCAACACATTGGGGGTTTCGTACATTCAGTTCCTGCGTTGCTCAACTCCCCCTGAATGAAAATTGACCGAAGTTCTTACCCTATCCTTCCACTGCTTGATCCAATGGTTGAGAAAGGTCCCAAAGGGATCCTAAATCGACGATCTGTGTGCCTTTGTGACTTTGAGCTTCAACACTTTTCACTTGTAGAGACTTGAAAATCCCTCGAGTACCAATTCTTCGGACTACGAGATCTACTACCACATGTATTCTGGGATCAACGGTCGATATGTACTTTGGCCTTTGGGCCTTCGGGAGTTCTTGAACCAACGCAAAATTGTCACATATTTTTCCTTCAGAGTGCCCAGTCTTCGAACTGCACAATCTGTCGCCATGTGGAGAAATAATAGAAGAAGACACATGCCCCAACCAGGTGAGTGACACATGTCATGTTCTAACTGAAATGTCAATCTTCCATAGGTTCAAAACTCACTGACATGTCGTACACATCCCATGTTTCCACATCATCCCAGGTGACATCTGCAAGCCACGTCACTTCAGAATTTCAGGCTTCGGAATATTTTAAGCTTGGATTCCTCAAATCTCCCTAACTTGAAATTTTTGAACTACTTCACCTTTCGGGGTCCACATCACCTCTAGGTGATGTCATCATTCCCCACCACTTCATCTCTTCGGGCTTCGAAACTTTGGGCTTCGAGAGTTTCCACACTAGCACACTCCAATTCTGTCGAGCTCTAAATTCTTGAACTGACCAATCTACTGACACAGGTTTTCCTTAATGGATGGTCCATATTAACTTTGGACTTTGAGATTCGGGACATTTTCCCACATGAAACATGATGCATCGCTTCTCTAGGAGTGTCTATCCTCTGAACTGCCATGATATCTACGGCTCACATTCACTCGCGCGTAGATCTGACGAATGAAACTTAAAACTACTCAACATTTTTCTTTGCCTTCATCAGATGACCCTTGTTCACTTGCCCTCTGATCCAATGATCCTAGATCTCTCTTGATCCCACAGTGGTGATTGTCCTAAATTTGAAAGGGATGGTCATGATCCTTTGATCCCTTACAAAGGATCTTTGACGTTCTAGCTTCTGCGTAAATTATGCAACGCCATTCCTCCTGATATTTTCAACTTCAAGGTCAGAATTTGATCTCCACCACGAGACTTTAACCAACAAACCCATCCCATATCAGCTTGGTGTTTCAACCAGAAGCTATGATACCAATCTGTAACATACCCCACCACCCACAGGCTAGGGTATGCTACCTTCAAGACCACCCTTAGAATTGTTTCTCTTACCGATACCTTTTTTTTAAATAATATGGATGCATAAAAGAAAATATCTAACAACATGCACAACAATAACCAACAAACATGCATATTATAAAGATTCAATTAAATGATAAATAAATACACAGTGGAATACATTCATATACAGGTAAATAATACCATAATAGAGATCACTTATCTTTATAAAATAAGACACCAACTAGATGCATACCAAGGACATTCCACCCAACCGTAGACACTATTGTTCCAAATCTCAACAGCAGTGTCACCCCCGATCTAGGGCTATGAATCCACAAGGATGGTTCCAGAGTGTTACTTTGCTTCCCAAACCAGTCATCACTCAATCTCTCACATTCTTTCCCATCACTCACAACAATCCAAGCACCCAACTCTCTTCTACCCAGCTTACACCACCCAAGAGAATGGACCCCCACCCTTATTTTCCACGCAGTCCCTCAGGAAGTCCTTCTCCTTCCAGGGCTCCAGTGCAACTGGTCCAGAATCTCCATGATGAAAATCTTAGTACTAATAGTTGTGAACAAAGTTGTACACATGCCAATGCATCTCAAACATGCAAGCCTCAAGTCATGGATGGATTACACCAGCGACCTCTACAACCAACAACACCATGGTTACTCTTAGGAAGTTTGTTTCCCTTTCCCTAATCCAAGACACAAATGAGGAAGGATGAATGAGTGAAAGATAAGAATGGAATGCATGAATGAGTGAATGAGAGAGTGAACGCATGAACCAGTTAGCAAGTGAATGAGTGAATGATCAAACGATCCAATGAGAGAACCCCCCAATTAAACTAGGGACAAGTTTAAGTATTTCATGGGGAATCAAGAGCCTCCTAGCATCCCCCAATAATCTCATGTAACTAATCAACTCCCTTAGAAAAAAGGGTAGTTAAAATAGGAAATAAACATTTAGCCCCTCAAGCCCACTCTCTTGTGGAATCATAGCCCCCTATAACTCTAGTCCTTTTTCGTCTAGCAGCCAACGATGTGTTTATTATTAATAATGAACAAACATTACATTTCTTAGGCACAATGGCCTCTTTTAATTGTTTGGGCCCCCTAGCCTCTTGACAATTAACAGAATACATTATTTAATATGGGGCTCAAAACCTGGGGTGTTACATCCTTTGTCTAACATACCCCACCATTCACAGGCCCAAGTAGTGTCTACGGTTGGGTGGAATGTCATTGGTTTGTAGCTAGTTGGTGTCTTCTTTTATAAAATTTTTGCAAAATTAAGGGGTTTAAACACATCAGTTCAGAATGAAGATTCGAGAGATGGAAAAAGGTGAGGGAGCTTCCATTCGTGATAGAGAGGCCGAAGGCCAGAATACCAAAGTGGGTAATGCATAGACAAAGTCCAATGGACGCAAGGGAAGAGGAGAGAAAGAAACATTGATAGAAACTGTAAGAATCCTGAAAATAGAAGTGTAGAGCTACAAAGAAGAAAATGAGAGACTGATGAGAGAGGAAAGCCAGATAAATTCTCGAGTGATGTAGAGCTTAAATATGTTGCAGAGGAAAACGAGGAGGGGATCAAAATCAAAATAAGAGGAAGAAGAAAGGTATCATGAAAGAAGAGATGATCGTGGAAGAGATGGTTATTCAAGAAGTGCTAGCATAACTCATAGACATCACTCACCTCCCTACTCAAGAAGGAATTTTTATGCATCTAAAGATTCCATAAGTAGTTCAGAGGTGTCTTTTGTTAGGAACCAAAGAAGAAGACATGAATTGTACAATTTGCAAGGAGAGTTGAGGAAGCTCAAACCACCATCCTTTGATGTTGAAAGAGAAAGGGAAGATGATGCTGAGGCATGGTTGCTTGGACTCAGGAGATATTTTCAATTGCATAACTATTCATCAAACCTATAATCCAAGATTGCCACCTACCATTTATACAGGAAAGATGCAATGTAGTGGGATCAACTAAAGCAATTTGAACATATTAATGAGAAGAGGATCATTGGAAGCATTTAAAGAAGTACTTCCAGAAGGAGTACCTCTCAGATCATTTCTATGACAAGAAAATGCAAGAGTTCTTTGAACTCAGGTTGGGAAGCATGACTATGGAAGAATATGAGAAGAAGTTCTTGGGGTTGTTAAAGTATGTCGGGTTCATTAATGATGAGAAGGTGAAAATACAGAGATTTATGAGTGGACTACCAGCCTTTTATAAATAAAATATTAGGTATGATGAGCCTAAGACCTTGACTGAGGCCATCAGGAAGGATAAATACCTATATGAGCAAGGCCAGGGAAGAGAATCCCTGCAGAAATATTGGAAGGGTAAGAAGGAGGATAAGTCCAATTAGAGGAGGAAAGGATTCAAAACTCCCTTCAATAGGAATAAGCCTAATAGAAATCATCAAGAACAGTATGCTAAGGGTGAATCCAAGAAATAAGAGTCCTTGGGGAAAAGGGGAAGACCAATGATCCAATGTTGGGGATGCAAAGAATATCTCCCATACAAAGATTTCCCACACAAAAAGGATAGAGTGAATACTTTCCACAACGTCCAAGAGGCTACAACAGTCGAGGATATGGGAATAATTTATGCAGCTTTAGATGATTGACAAGAAGACTACCAATCCAATATGATCGAGGTGGAAAGTAAGATCATAAATAATCATGTTGCTATTTTAATTGATTTAGGAGAAATTCATTGTTACATTGATCCTAAAATAGTGGATAGATTACATTTGGAGAAAAGTAAGCTTGAAAAATCAAGTTTGGTTTAGTTAGCCACTAGAACCAAAAGGAGAGTCCATGATATGGTCATAAGTTGTTCCATAAGTCTTAATGGTGTGAATACTAGTGTTGATATGATATGGTGTAAATACTAGTGTTGATATGAATATGGATTGGTTTTAAAAGCATCATGTTGTCTTAGATTGTCATAGCAAGACAATTACCTGTCTTGATGGAGATGGAAAATAGAACACTGTGAAAGGAGTTCCAAGACACATCTCTATAAGGGAGATTTAATTCTTACAAATGAAGAGATGTTTTAGAAAAAGGATTTCAATTGTATGCAGCTCATGTGGAAGAGCCAGAAAATACAAAGGGGCCAAGCCTTGAAGATATCTCGATACTACAGGAATTTGAAGATGTATTCCAAGAAATACTAGGGTAGCCACCAAGAAGGGAGATATATTTCTTAATTGATTTAGTTCCATGAGATGCCCCGGTGTCAAAAACACCTTATAAAATGAGAACACCAGAGTTAAAAGAATTACAAATGCAATTGGAGGAATTTTTGAAGAAAGGGTACATACGTCCAAGTGTTTCACCTTGGGGAGCACCAGTGATTTTTGTCGAAAAGAAGGATGGAACCTTGAGTTTGTGTATTGAATTTTGAAAACTGAATAAGTATACTATAAAGAACAAGTATCCTCTACCTAGAATTGATGACCTCTTTGATCAGATAAGAGGAGCAAAGATATTTTCAAATATTGACCTGAGGTCAAGGTACCATTAGGTAAGGATCAAGGAACAATACATTCATAAGACAACCTTTAGAACCATGTATGGGCATTATGAATTTGTAATGGTGCCATTTGGACTGACCAATGCACCAGTTATCTTTATGTGCTTAATGAATGGAATATTCACAAATTATTTGGATAAGTTTGTCATAGTATTCTTGGATGACATACTTGTCTATTCCAATTCTGAAGAGGAGCATGAACATCACTTAAGACTGGTATTGCAAGTGCTGAGAAAACATCAATTGTATCCCGAACTGAGTAAGTGTTCCTTTTATCAAAATGAGATCCATTACTTGAGACACATTATTTTAGAGGAAGGCATAACAATATATCTAGATAAGATTGAATCCATTAGAGGATGGCCAACACCCATAAATGTGTCAGAAGTCATATCTTTTATGGGATTAGTTGGTTACTACAGAAGGTTCATAGTATGGCTCTCTAAGATTTATCATCCCATCACTTATTTGAAAAAGAAGGGACCTAAATTTGAATGGATACCTAAGTGTGAAGAGAATTTTAATATGTTGAAGGAATTACTTACTAGTGCACCTATGTTAAGGATTCATAAACCAAATGAAAGTTGTGTGGTGTGTACATATGCATGTAAGGAAGGACTTGGGGGATTCCTCATGCAAAATGGACATGTCATTGGTTATAAGTCCAGAAAGCTTAAGGAACATGAGAAAAACTATGCCACACATGACTTGGAGCTTGCTTCCATTGTCCATGCCTTGAAGATGTGGAGGCATTATCTCACGGGGAATAGATTTGAATTAAGGACAGACCACATTGGCCTGAAGTATCTTTTTGAACAACCAACCTTGAATAATAGGAAAACAATATGGTTGGAATTTTTAAGTGAATATGACCTCAATATCAAGCATATCAAAGGAAAAGAGAATAAAGTTGTCTATGCACTTAGTAGAAGAGTGCATCTCATGCATGCTATTGCTATCAGTATGCATCAGTTAGAATTGAAGAGAAGAAGTTTAGATGATCTTGTTACAGATTAGCATTACCTACAGGTAAAGAAAATATTACAACAAGGAGATGTACAACGGAAAATAAGGGAGTATGAGATAAAGGAAGATGGATTACTTATGCATAAGAATAGAATCTATGTTCCTAGTTTCGGGGAATTGAGGAAATTGGTATTGAAGGAAATGCATGATGTTCCTTATGTTGGACATACAGGTTACCAGAAAACAATTACAATAGTAAGAAGCCAATTCTTTTGGCTGGGAATGAAAAAGGATGTTGTTGATTACATTGCTCGATGTATGGAATGTCAGAAGGTGAAGGCTGAGCATAGTCACCCAACGGGTTTGCTATAGCCATTATGTTATAACCCTAAATTGCACTATCCCTGCTTACCTAGCATTAGGCCTACTCATTGCCTTTCCTTGCCAAAAGCCATGCTGATCAAACTCTTCAAAAACCTCCTAAATCAAGTAACCCGCACCCTAACCTAACACTGGGCGCGTTGGGATGCTAGCAGGCCTTCTGTAGCATGCGTGTGAACGCTGGCTGGCCCACTACAGCCCGCGTTTACCTAACAAAGAAAAAAATCACGAAAGTTTCCGCCAGGACGAAGAGCTTTTTGTCAGTTAACTGGAACTCCCA
Source organism: Picea engelmannii (assembly GCA_009831015.1). Classification (NCBI taxonomy): domain Eukaryota; kingdom Viridiplantae; phylum Streptophyta; class Pinopsida; order Pinales; family Pinaceae; genus Picea; species Picea engelmannii. The sequence goes on from ML832563.1 coordinate 47,189, forward strand.
GCCATGCATGGCCGAGATTTCGCCTAAAACCCTAGCTCCTCCTAGCCTATAAAAGGAGGGGTAGGGGTACTATTCAAAGGAGGAAAAATCATAGCAAAGAAACTCTGCCAAATTGCCAAGTCATTTTTGTCCCAACCCTGTAGCCTTGCCTCAAGCTTCAGGAGAAACTCAAGCAACAACAGTTGGAGGACAAAAGGAAGAGGAGGAGCCCAGGATCAGGATCGAGGAACAGTGGCTAATCTCAGAAATCATTGTAAGTTGATTCATATTGAGATTAATGAAAAAGATACTTTTACCGTCCCAAATACATGAGTCTTGTCTATGTTATTTGATTTGTGTTTTATCTCTAACCCCCTAGTAGATCAATAGCATGCATGTGTAGTCTCGTTTTGATTGCAGGAAAGATTTGTGGAAGGAGCAGCAGCAGCAAGGAGAAAAAGGCTCAATGGAGGATCTACTTCAATCGTCGATAAAAAGGTTAGTTTATTCTTCCCATGTTTGCATGAGAAAAGGGGTTGAGATTTTGGGTAGAAGGTTAAAAGTTAAGTCTTAAGGGTCATGATCTGCATATAAGATTAGAGCCCTAGCTTGTTAGTTCGTAGGGTAGAATACCCCACAACAGAATTGGTGACTCGACTGGGGATAGTATTACTCTTAGGGTTTCCCGATTTGGTTAAAGATTTTTTGGTAGTTCAAAGAATTAAGTTTTTGTTTCTTTGTTGTTTTTTTTGTTTTCTGTTAAATCGAAAGCTAGTAGGGAACCTGGTGGTCAATACAAGTTTTTCTTGACCGACGCTCGACATTTCTTTTCGGGACACACAAAGGTACCCGCGGCCTGCAGAAGCCCTGCCCGCGGGTGACCCGCGCCCTAGCCTTCTACAGCGCGCGTGTGAACGCGTTCTGTAGTAGCTTCAGTAGCGTGTAGAGTCCATGAAGTTTAAGAGGTAGTCCCCTCTTCCCCTGTCAGAAGTTTATCTTCTCAGGGGGCTTTCTGGATCCTGTCTGGGTCTTAATTGGTTTATTGTCTTGAGTTTCAGTCTATCTTGTTGTGTGTTTCTTCACATTGGTTTTTTTNTTTAGCAAAATTGTTTTTTCTGTTGAAGTAGATAGCATCTCAGCCTGTCAGAGACTCTGGTTGTCAGTACCAGAAGCCTTTTTCAGGACTAGATTGTCTATGTGTGAATTTATCTTAGCTTTTGAACATACCCGCGACCTGCTTAGGTTTATCACGTGGGCACCCGTGCGCTGTAACAGTTCAACACGCGTTTACACGCGGTCTGTCTTGGTGACAGTCGCGGGCCTGTTAGGTAGATCTTCAGCTTGGGTGGAGTAGTCATCCCCTCCTATGGTGAGAAGAGCTCCTCTCAGGAGTTTAGAGTCTGAGGCTGCACAGTCAGCGGGTTAGGGCATTTCTCCCCTAGCTTGAGCTTATTATTTGATTTTTTGATAGAAAAGACAAAAGAGAAAAAAAAAATATTTTCATGGTTTTTAGGAAAGTGTTTGAATCGGTATTGTCTTGATTGCTTTTCAGCATTTTTGTGCTCTGATTCTGTTTGCGATCTGCGCTTTAAGCTAGAGTTTTCTTTTCATCCTCTTGGTTTTTATCTTGTCATCATTTTTCCTAGTTGCATTATTTTGCAATAAATAAATAAAAAAATTCTTCTTTCTTCATTGTCTTCTTGGTCTGAAGAGTTTGTTGTTGCATCAGTAGCTTGGAAAGAAGTCTCTTTGCATTAGTTTTTCAGTACAGTTCAAAGTATAAGTAGCTCATAGATCTGAGTGAAAATTCTGTAGGATTTCTGCATGAAATCTTGTGAAAGTTGAAAAGAAAAGAAAAAGAATCTTTTTGAAAAGTTGTTGGTTTTGCATTGCTTGAAAAAGTTTGTTTCCAAGCATTTCTGTGCATTTTTGCTTTGAGTCTGTTTTACACACCATCAGTTTCACTTCCACACCTTAAGATTTAAAAATCCCATTAAAAGCAACGCTTAATAAAATCAAGTAGACTTTTCTGTTTGTAAGGTGCACACATTAGCTCAGGATAGGGCCTTGGAATAGGTTGGAGAGTAAATTCTCCAAGGCCACCCAAACCAAACATTGGAGTCTGTCATTTAGGGAGTGTAGAAGTCCAGTTACGGAAAGTTATTCAGGACCCCCCTCTAACACAGGGGCTAAACACAAGGTCGCGTAAGGAACGACAGCGGAGATAACCCCTCCAAAGCTGGACCGAACGTGGTGGAGAACACATATAGAGGATCTGTTAAGGGATTTCGTCATTAGCATTTGCCACGGAGCTTCATGGGTCTCGAGTCCGTTCGATATCCTCAGTTGTCTTCTGGAACACTTTCTCTCGATACCCTTGACAGGTTTCGGGCTTGATACCCTGCTCATTGTGGTCTTCGGACTGTCGACTGTACCCGCCTGATAGTTGTTCACGTGCTGGCAAACTAGTTGCCTATCTTTTCTAGGGACTTACATAGGTGATTGCGGGGGTATACCGCGGTACCTAAGACGGACTTCGGACCAATGCTTTGCAGAGTAGACCCGGAGGGTACTTCCGTATTCGAGTTGCACTTGCACCGGTAAGGTACTCTAGTGTTGGTTGGGGTAACTGTTCTTCCTACTAATATAGTGCTTGCTTGATTTATCTTCTAGGGGCTTTCTTTTAGTGCGTGTTACTATTTGTTCGTGTAGACTACCTTAGCGTGTTGTGAACCCTCTCACACAGTGGAGGATTCAGAGCTCCGCCGGTCACGAAGGCTTCTGGGCTTGCCGCCGGTGATAATGGAGCCACCCCCGCCACCTTTGAGGCAGAAGTTAGACCATCTTGGGTATTTCGAAGCAACTGGGGCTTTCGATCTCGAACAACCCCCCGAGGAATCGACCACCAATATTGGATTGGTTGCACCCTCAAATGATGATTTTGGGCCGGAAATTATTGTACCTATTTAGTTTTACGAATGCCTATCAGCGCCTAACCCAGTTATGGAACAAATCTCTGGGAACTCTTCCATTCCTATCAATGTTGTTACCATGGGAGAAGCTTCTCCTAACTTGCCTTTGTCGGCGGTCCGGACCACCATGGTCTCGGCCGCAACTATGTCGCAAAGTGGACCGACCCCATCTATCGTGGTGGCCACACCTCCTTACACACCTAGTGCGACAGGCGCTCCGTTTTCATACTGTATGCCTAGTTCAGGAACATGTCCTGCACTCACTTCTTCCATTTCACAGACTTTGGGTCTGGGGGTAGGGAGCTCTAACGCTCCCTTGCAAGGTCAACCTGGGGGCATTCCTATCTCTTTCAATGCTTTTCCTTACGCTGGGGGTCATATCCCTCCTTCGTCCCCGTTGCTCGGTGGTCCGCATCAGCAGACCACCGGGCAGCCCGCACACACAAGTTCACTTGGAGCTGGGAGTCAAGGACAACCTGCGCAAACTCAACCGGTAGGATCATCGCCGTTCGTTTGGAACAGGATTCTTGGTAATAACACGTTTGCGTCTGCTACTTTCCTGTCAGGGGGCACACCGATTTTTGGACAGTCTACGCCGGCACAGGGTACTATTCCTGCGCTGGTGGCACATATACCAGGACCTTGGAACTCAGCACAAGGATCCGTTCCATCATCTGGAATGTCGTTCTGGGGCAATTTTTTCCATAGCCAATGGAACCCCGGACAGGCCTCTATGCCTCTCCCCACAGGACCGGCATGGGGGAATCCTTCCCAAAGTCCTTCAAATACAATGAACGCCCAACATCCTATGTCCTTCATGGGGAATCAACAAACGATGTCTCCTCAAATGCAAAACCCTTACGCTGGCCAAGGCAACGGTTTCTACCAAAACCCTAGCCAGCAACCAAACTTTTCCTGGCAACCTGGTGCTAGTCAAACCCCAGGACCCTTTTATCCCGGCTATCAACAACAGCCTAAACTACCTTTCTTGGCAACGTTACACTTGCCGGATTCAACGCGGTTGTTGAATGATCCTATCTGTCACGATCCGCGTTGGCCTCCTATGCCAACAAAGTTGCCCTCGGACATCCCAAAGTTAGAAGCCAAACCCAATGAAGATCCGGGTGATCACGTGACCACTTTTCACTTATGGTGTTCATCTAACTCACTAAAAGATGACTCCGTTCAGTTGCGATTGTTTCAACGCACTCTTATCGGGAGTGCCGTGAAATGGTACATAGAACTCAATCGTTCACGATATTCCTTTTTTGGCGAACTGGCTATGGATTTCCTTAACCATTTCCAGTTACCTGTGAGATACGACGCCGACACAGAGTTTCTAGCTAATTTTGAGCAGACGACAGCGGACCATATCTCAGATCATATTCGAGAGTGGCGACGTCGAAAGAGCCTTATCAAGGTACCCGTTCCACCAGCATTCCTACTGGAGTGGTTCCTTAAGTCTTTAGTTCCGCAGTTATCCAAAGACGTCGCAACTTCCGGAGTCCTCTCCGAGGAAGAAGCCATCATTAGAGCTCAACAGTTTGAGCTTATCTATTCTCAGTCTAGTCTATTGTACACCATCCTGCTGGATGCACCACGATCGATTCTGGAGAAAGCCAGACAGAGAGCCGGACCACATGCTGACGGTATCGTTGGTTCAACACAAACAAAGCCCGCTGAGCAATTGACTAAACAATTGTAGCAGTTATCGATACAACACTCAGCGGCCAGCCATACTACTGCTTTGGCTGCTCCTCCTACTCAAACGTCGGAAGTACAGTCCATACAAACGGCTAACCCACCGGCCAACTGTTAGGACCACATATTGTACCCTTTTTGCCCATACTTTTTGCCATTGTTATACCCTTCATCACTAATGCTTAGACTCATAATATCACTACATCTGATCATTCCAAGGTATATAAGGTCCTTTCTCATTATTATATGCTTAATCTAATTTGCATAATACTTTACATTACTTTTTGACCTAACCATTGATTAGAAGTGCATAAGTGTCCATATTTGCAGAATAGTATTCAAGGACGATGCTGAAACACAGAACTATCCAAAGGCACTGTTGAACCGATGCTGAAACACGGAAGCTGCTACACAATCCGAGAACGCACATGCTGAACACGGAGCTGCTACACAGTCCAAGGATGCATGTGCCGAAACACAAAGCAGCTACATGGTTCGAGGATGCAGATGCTGAAACACGGAGCTGTCACTCAGTTCAGAAATGCAGATGTTGAGACACAGCGGAGACCGCCACGATGCTGAGACACGAGCCTTGACAGTTAGCAGTCAAGGCCGACACAGTTAAAGACGTGATTCACGTGGCTGAACAACCCGTGAATCGTGATGCTGAAACAACATCAGCAGCTATGAGAAGCGGTTACACCAGCCGTAATAGCAATGCCTCGTCAAATTCCTGTATTAGCATTCGGTTGCATGAGAATAGGACACCCTATGCTGATTTAGAAAAGAAGATCTGATTCAGTGTAGGATCCAGATCTGCCTTGTAATGATTGTATCGATGGGATTTCCCTTTAAA
>ML832564.1:24610-47814 GCA_009831015.1 Picea engelmannii
TGTACAAAGAAGATCTACCTACCCTATCTTACTTGGAGGAGAGGGACACTTTTAGGTGTAGGTATATTTCTAATGGAGCAATTAAATAATCCAAGTGATATGTGGAATGAACTCTATAATTAGGGAACATGTTGGGGATGGTACCAAAGAGTCATGGTGCACGCTCAAAGTGTGTTGGAGGAAAATTGAACCAGATGTGCTTGAAATCTGATTACATTGCTTTTCCAACAATGCTTTGAAACCATGACTCAATAAAATAAAATATTGGTTTCTTAAGAATGTTTTTGTCTTTGATTGGATGAGGAGTTTCCAATATGAGAATAATTTCATCCCTGTCCTCATTACTGACTACATCCAAGATTTTTGATTCACTAGCAATGTCTTGAAAGCATTCTTCCTTCATGGAATGACAATTTTTCCCATCACTATTCTCAATATTAATTTCTTCCACCAATTATTCCTACTGCCAACATTCTTGTGACTTTTCATCATCCATTGCAACATTTTTTGCATGAGCATATTCGCTGAAATCTTCTTGTGCATTTGGTCGAGGCCCCTCAATTTCATTCTCAAATTTGTTGCTTGAAAAATCTTCATATGGATTATATGAAAGGATGAAATATTCATTATCTTGCATCTATATGGGAGAGGGTGGGTGGGAAACAACATTGAAATCACCAAAAGAGGCATATTAGTACATTCTCGGGATGAACTTTTCAGAAAATAAATTTTTGAACACATCCCAATTGGTAATGGCCCCAGGCAACAATGAATGGAACCATTCAAGAGCATTCTCATGCAGAATTTGTGCAAATAATCAACATGTAACATTATATTCAGTGAGATTGAAAACATCACATGTGTTCTTGAAATTAAACAAATTTTGCTCTGCATCCTCTAAAGTATTCCCAAAGAATGTAAAAAAAAAAAGCAATAGAAATATTAAGGATATGAAAATCTACTTCTAGCATATTTAAAGGGATTATATCTAGTCATCTCCTTCTTTGGATAACTCTCATTTTTGTTGATTCTTGTAAATCCATTGGTGGGATTGGTGAAGAAGGTAAAGGAACATCATGACATGAAAGAAACTCCTTAGAGGAGTCATAATATAGCTCTTTTCAATATTCTTGAATCCTTCCAATGGAGTTGTCAGGGAATTTTAGAGTTCTTTCAATGGAATCGCCAGGGAGTTCATCCTCTCGAATTTTTTTATTGTTCTTGGCTCTTTTTGAGTTCATTCATATATCTATCAATAATATTTTTATAAACCTCATGCATATAGAATAAGTGGCAGTCTTCTTTGAATATTCGTTTTGAAAAATTGAACCATAGAGACTCTGGTTCTACAATAAGATCTTAAACAAAGCCTCAAATATCGTGAAAATAAATGTTTCCCCAGTATAGTCACCAAAAATGTTGATGTTTTGATTTTTTAATATCCAAACAACAACCTCATAAGGATATGAATGTCCCCCTGTGTTTTTATATACATGGTACTCCTCTATATTTTCTTAAAGATTTATCTTTGTGCTCTTGGATTGGGGTGAATGATAGACAATAGGCCCCAAGTATTTATTGCTTTATTTTATATATGGAATGGCTCTTGATAACCATATATGCTCTTTATGTGAAACAAGTAGCTTCTTAACAATAAAGATTGAAGAAAGGCTTCAATATCAGAATATATGCATACTCAACATCATTAATAAAAACCGTCTAAATTACATGAAAGTATAGGATACATCCATATCTTCTCATAAGAAAAATGATGAAGTGGTCTTGATCATTTTAGAGAACTTTAAATGAGTTATGCATTAAAAACTAAAAAGAATTTGATAGGAACACTCTAAAATCTCACACTCGGAAATCCTAATACCTGAGAAATCATTAGTCATTCCCTGAAGTAGTTCTTTGTGAAGTTTATTACATGAAAAATATTCTTCATTACAAAGCATTTAGTAAACCAATTGACTAGTGGTTCAAAAACAAAGCTTGTCAAACACAAGGAATAAATCTCCATGAATCAAATAGAAAATATCATCTTAGATTTAGCAGTCACATATATTGTTTTAAATACTCCATGATATTATAGAAAAAAGTCTTGAAATAATATAATAAAAAGACTCAATAACTCAACCTTACGCTCAGTTCAGAAATACAAGCATAAAGTCTTGAGAAAAATGGTGTAGAAGAATAAGAAGAAGGATGTAGATATTTATTTGTTGATTAGAGACCTCACTGCATGTTGATGGTTGGATCATTTGTATTATGATCTTATACTCTAATAATGCAACCTTCTAACCATTTCTTTGATAATTCTTGCTTCTTTTAAAATTGTTCTCAATTCTTTCTTGAAGTCGATAGGTATTTTTCTCCTTTCTAGAATTTTCCACATGTTTTTCTTCTTGGAATAACCACTTTAATTAATGCATCATTGAAGCTTCATTAATGAATTTTTATCATTGACATTCGTGCCTTGAAGTGGGGCCCATTTCATCTTTAATAAAAAAAATTAACAAACTTTTATTTTGAAGTTTTTTTAATTGACTCCCTTTTTTAAAGTGGATCGTGTTTTAATTTTCTGGGAAAAACATTTGATCTTTCATCCATGGAGACCATTTTATATGCAATATTCATCATCCCAACTTTCCAACAAGTCCTCCTAAGTGAGATTTTGAGTTTTGAATCTTAAAATATAAGATCAGGAAGTCGAGGTACCAAGCAATTTTTTAGCAAACCATGAAAATATAGTTGACTGTTCTTTCAATTTCTGAGAGAATCATGGTCCATTTCATCCCTTGAAACCTATTCCATCCTGTTCTTTGTTGAATTAAATTTCCAACGAGGTATATTTTGTCCAAATCCAACTCTCAGATCTTGAGTTATAACATCTATAATTTCATTTCTCAACAATCATTCATCAATTCGTGGGTCAATCTTGGCCCTTCATATCAATTCACCATTTAAAAAAAAATGTTCCATCCCTCATGCATTGTGGTAAAAAGTTCTCTAAGTTTTTATATAGTTAAATTTCACTATGCCTTTATGTGAAACATAAGGAAAATATGGAGATTTTGGAGGCTTGAACCTTGGAAAATTCATGAATTAATTAAATATTTTGATAGCCCAGTCAGTGTCCACTAAGTGCCAAGTCGATGCCCAATAAGAATATTTGTCATCACCCAGTCAACATTGAGTCATATCCCAGTCAACAGTCAGACATCTTCCACATCATATCCATGTGTCACAATGTGATTGGATAACACAGGTTGCCACATGTCATGACCTAATTGGTCGCCACATGTCATAGTCCCATTGGATTCCATGTGTCATGGTTCCATTGGATGCCATGTGTCATGGTCTCATTGGTTGACATGTGTCATTGTCTCATTGGATGACATTTTTCATAAGATGATTGGTTAATAAGTCTTATAATAAACTTAGGGGATGAATTAAGTATGGGAGTGGAGGACGAGAGGAAAGAGGGAAAAGGAGAGAGAAGCGGATGGATGGAGGTAGGGGGCAGTCATGTGGAGAGACAAGGAGGGTCACAGAGCACCGTGAAAGGGGTGAGGTAGTATGGAGGGATAAGTCGGAGTAAGTAAATAATAAAATAACTAAGTAATATGAAGAAGACAGAAAAAAGTAGGGCNTAGGGGGGGGGGGGATTTAATAAATAAACTAAGGAAAGGAATATAAGAAATAAGGGGATAGGGGAGAGTGAAAAAAAAAATTGAAAATATTCTAAGTATAGAAGAGAAGAGTGGAGGGGAAAATAAGAGAGGCGAGGGAGTAAGTGGAGGGGAGGTGTGTGAAAAATTCTAAAAAAATTCTAAGTGTTAAGAATAAGAGGGGAATATGAGTGATAAGGAGATAAGAAAATTTCAAGAAGATTCTAAGTATGAGAGATAACAAGATATGGGTGAGGAGAGAAATATGGAAATAAGAGAAGTTCCAAGAAAATAATGTGGTTCCAAGAAAATAGTGTAGTCCCAATAATTGAATGTGGTTCCAAGAAAATGAACATGGTTCCAAAAATTCCAAGAACATGAGTGTGGTTCCAGAAAAAAATGGTCATTTTTGCACATGGAAGAAGTGCTCTTTGGGCAGTTAGACAAAAGGTTGGATATCTTGAGCATACAAACTCGGATTTTAAATCCAAAAAATGTGTGACAAAGCTAAAATTGAGGGCTACGCCGTGAACTTATAATCGTTTGAAATTCTATATCAATTTTTTTTATTATTCCAAAGAGCGGGAAATTGAGGTGACCGGATTTTCGATCTACACACCTCAAGGGGTTTCATCCCTCTCGGTGCATGATAGAAATAGAGTTAGTGGATATATGTTATTTCTCAAGATATGTGTGTGTGTGTGTATGTGTGTCAAAAGAGTAAAAAGGCTCATAAGTCTTGATTCGAGGCTTGCTAGGTGGGGACCATTTGAAAATATATGTAAATCAGATGGTAAGACAAAGTCTTGAAGACTAGAAGTTTAGGTAGGTAAGCCCCATTATAATTACAAGACAACATAAATAAGAGAGAGTTTTTGTTAGGATTCGATCCTAACCCATCTCCATGGTTCATTAGTTATTAGGATATGTTTTCTATGTAATAAAGGTTGGAATTAGTTAATAAGGCCTAATAAATAACAGAGAATAAGTCAATGTAAGAAGACCTAATAAAATCTTATGCTTCTAGAAAGATCTTCCTCTAGACGTTTCCTTAGAAGGTATAATTAGTGTAAATAAGAGTAGGAGGCATTAGATATTTTGTCTTGGAGATTATTATAATAGAGCTATGCTCTACTAGAGGTTGCCCCCTTGAAGAGTCAAGTGAACATTGCTATCTCTAATAAAGGTTCTCTTTCTGGTGTTATTCTGGTATTGTTCTAGCGATAATCTTGTTGTTCCATTACTTCTTGCTAAATATTTTTGTTCCACATATTATTATTCATCTGGTATATTTCAAGTGGTATCAAATCTCCTTTCTAGGCAGAACTTGTGGGGTAATTTTTTCCAGGGTAGAGACATATTCTGACATCTTTAAGCTACAGAGATTCATCATTCCGCGCATAAACCCGTGGTCAGAGACTCATGCACACAGGAACTACAAGTGGTACTTAAGTGAACATTTTTGGACACCCTTGTAACCCATGTTGGTACACATTTGAGTGGTAGCACATCAGAAAACACATGTATATGGATCAACCTACATATCATGAAGCCCTTCGTAGATAAACCAATCAATCTTATGACTGTTATAGTGCCACCGAGAAAAACACTCGAAAAGATACTCTCTAGTACCTGGGTAGTCGGGTAGTACAACTAAGGGCATGATCTAGCCTCCTTAGTTGGTGCCCTGAGATATTGGGTTGAGTACTACTGTTGGACCCTACATGTATATCAGAGATCTATAGCATAGGGAAAACCCTTATATGTAGAAACCTTGAATACCCTAACCCTTGGGACAGAAATATAAATAGAACAGACAAGATCTATTGTTATTGTTGGTTAACTCTTCCTCTATTATACTCTAAGATTCTTATTGACCCAGGTTTCATGTCTTTCAGGTTTCCAACAAAGCCTCTAAAACTATCAGTCCTCCTAGTAAACCAGAAGGCAACACAACACACAGAATGTGTGGCGCAGTCTCACCCGAGATACCTTTAGTGGGTGGTTGTAAGACTTGGGTGTTTACAACCTAGGATTGAGTGTGAGACATGAGATATGTATTATGAACAATTTTACTATCGCTTGTGATTACAACCTACTATTATTCACAACTATGCAATAACTTTAGCAACTTATTCCCTTAATAGTGCAACCATATTTCAAAAGATGATATAATAACTCATTCATTCATTAAACACAACAACTACTACTAAAAAGAGGATAAAGATATGCATTCATTCATCACATTACATAGATATTACCATGGTTCACCCCCTCCTAGGCTACGTCCACAAAGATTTGGATCTTGGCTCTTTTATTATGATAGCTATGCATCTACAACGTCGCGCACTTACAATTCTCCTCAGATGGGTAAGATCTATATGAGGCAACTAAATCGCACCAGGCTCCACAACCTATGATCTAACCCTCAAGATATACCTTCCTTCCTCTCTTATATCTCAACAACTTATACAAAATAGATCGTAAAAACATTACATATCGCAATCCAAAAATCCCCAATACTAACTAAATCCGAACAACTACAAAATCTCTCAAAAATAACCAGAACACAGAACCCTCCATAATACCTTTGTGTCAGTATTTATACACGTTTGGATCTTCATCCATTACAATAATTTACTAAAACCCTAACCCTACTGAAGTTAGGTCTTCCTTTCATGCGCACGTGTTGTTCTTCCTTCCACCTGTCGCTTTCCTTATGCACACTTTCTTGCATGCGCGCATGCTTTGTTTCCTTCCAGTTGTTGCTTCACTTTCTGCAGGCTTTCTTTCCCCATGATCATCATTCTTTCCACTTTGTCCTGCTGCCAGTAGGCCCCCAACACTGACATGTGGCTCGTCCCGAGCCACCTACTCCTTCTGAGCTCCCTCAATCTCCTTGGTGACTGTTTGGAGCTTTCCTTTGAGCTCTGTTGCTTATGTCTGCACCTGCACGGTCTTCTCCTTTTGGTTATTTTTCACTATACTATATATATATATATATATATACTATGCGGTGGATGGTTGACTATCCTTGTACAGCTTCATTCAACTCTCGTTCATCATCCCTATGAGTTCTACGCCTGATAAATCTCGTAACTGTACAACTCCTCCATCTGTGACCGATTTTACTTTGTATGGTCCTAACCAATGCATTCTGAGATTTCCTGGGTGTTGTAACGATTTGTTGTCATACATTAGTACTAGATCTCCTTCCTTGAATGTTTTCTTCTTGATGTGTTTATCGTTCCAAGCTTTATCTCTTTCTTTCTAAACTTGTTGGTGGAATCCTGATAGGATTCTGTCTTCCTCCATGGTCAGTAACTGATTCAATCTCTCTTGTACTACGCCTCATTCGGTCATTTCTATGATGGCTTCTATGCACAAGCTTGGGAATAAAAATTCTAATGGCACCACTGCTTCTTGGCCATAAACTAGTTTAAATGGCATGTGCTTTGTCAACTTTTTGCATGTAGTCCTGTATGCCCATAATAATGTTGGTACTTTGAGGTCCCAGTCATCCATGTTGACGTTATAGATCTTTGTCAGCACGTTCTCCAGAATTTTGTTGAAGGCTTCCATGGTGCCATTTGCCTGTGGATGATACGGTGTGCTCTTCTGATGATGGACTTCAAACTCTTCATTCATTGCGTGAATGGTGTTGTTTATGAAGTGTGTGCCTTGGTCACTCATCAAAACTCTTGGGAACCTAGATCTCATGATTACTTGTTCAAATACAAAGTGCATTGTTTTTTTCGCACTACAATCCTTCATTGGTGCGACTTCCGCCCATCTTGTTAAGTGTTCCGTCGCGGTGATAATGTACCTTTCTCTCGTTCTTTTTGCTAGTGGGTTGATTGGGCCCACAAAGTCTATTTCCCACTTGTCGAATGCCTGTAATTTTACTTGTGGTCATAATGGCATCTCGTCCCTTCTATTAGGTTTGCCTACCCTTTGAAAAACATCGCATGTTTGACAGTACTCCTTCGAGTCTCTGTAAATCATTGGCCACCATAATCCTGTGCCCAATACCTTCTGTGCGGTAGCTTTACCTCCATAATTCCCTCCTGCTATTTCCTCGTGGGCTTCTGCCAAAACTCTTGGTATTTCATGCTCTAACACTATCTTTGTAAGATGTTATCTGCACCCATTTTATATAAATGGCCTACAAACAATTGATAGTCGGCAGCGCGGACTACCAGGTTTTTCTTTTGCATGGTGCTATATTATTGCGGTGCAGTACCTGTACTCAAGTATTGAATGATATCTATGAAGTATTCATCAGCAATATGTACTGAGAATAATTATGCATCTAGAAAGTTGTCTTCTGAATTCATAGGTTCTTCTCCATTTGTGACCCTTGATAGGTGGTCAGGCCATGCGTTCAACTTGTCTGGATTGACTATTACTTCAAATTCAAATTATTGGAATAGTAGTAACCATCGACAGATTCTCCCCCCCAACACTGGCCTGTTGACTAGGTATGTTAGGGCTGGGTGATCTCTGAACATCTTAAAGTGTTTTTCCAATAAGTAATGCCTGAACTTTTGCAGGGCATAGACCATGGATAGGCCTTATCTTTATGTAGTGTTATAGTTCTATTATGAGTCTGATAACTTTCTGCTCGCAAATACTATCAGGTGATCCAAGTATCTCACTCCTGGTTGTGCCAAGATAGCTCCAAGTGCTATGGTTGATGCATCTACATGCACGTGGAATGTCTTCTCCCAGTCTGGAAATACTAATATCGGCGCGGTAACCATCTTTTCCTTCAGGGTGTCTAGACCGTGTTGACACTCATTGTTCCACTGAAACTTTGTATCCTTCCTTATCATCTTTTCCATCGGTGACGTGATCTACACATATCCTTTGATAAATTTCCTATAGTATCATGTGTGTCCCAACGTCGCTCTTAGCTGATGGACTGTTTTTGGTGGTGGTAAATTAACAATTACTGTGATCTTTGTCGGATATACTAATAAACCTTGTTTTCATACTATATGGCCTAATAGTATCCCAAACGGTGTTCCAAATATGCATTTCTTTATATTCAGTGATATCTGACACTCTCTGCATCTTTCTAACATTAGTCGTAAAACTTCCACATGGTTTTTTAACAGACTATAGACTATCCAATCATCCAAGTATGCTTCAAGAAACTGATGGATGAATTATTTAAATGTTGCAATGACCACTCTGGAGAATATTGTTGTTGCATTATTCAGTCCAAACGACATGACTGTGTATTGATAAGATCCCCATTCTATCGTAAACGTGGTCTTGTATCTATCCTCCTGTGATATCTTAATCTAATGGTAGCTTGTGAATCCATCAAAGAATGAGTAAGCTTCATGTCCTCCCACATTGTCTAATACCTCATCTATGAAAGGTGTAGGGAATGGTTCATGTAGGAATGCATCATTCAACTTCCTCAAGTTGACGCATATCCTGGCCCCTCCATGTTTCTTGTCCTGTACTACCATTGGACTTATCCATTCTGACCCTTCGACCAATTATATAATTCCATCTTCAAGCATCCTATCAATCTTAGCTTTGAATTTATGTTTATATATTGGGTTCAATATGTATGGTCGTTGTCTAATAGGTCTTGCTTCAGGTATGAGTGGTATCTTCATTTCTCTTAATTCTCTGGCTATACCCTTCATCTTTGTAAATGTTGTGGGAAATAGGTCAATGTATTCGCGCAACAAATCTATGATGCTTTCCACTGTTTTCTCATCCCATTAATCTCCAATGTTAGCCATTTTGGGCTGCTCAGTTGTCTCGATGTTAACTTTATTTACCTTGATCAGCACAGAAATAACTTATGTTTCTATGGGTGGTCCTTCCACATCTCTTTTTCCTTCTACTTCTTTGATCTAAATATCATGCGGATCATCTTCATCCAGTGCTTCCTCCTAGACACGGTAACATGAAAACACGTCCTTCATTGTCTGTTTGTTTCGTTGTTGTTCTTATTTAATCAATTCTACTTCTGGTTCTTTGATGAATATTACTCCTTTTATCTGTTTAAGGGTTTCATCTATGTTGGGGTTCTCATGTTTGAATGAGAAAGTGATTGAAAAATTATGTTGCAATGTCGTCCATGTTGCAATTCCCTTGCACAATTCTTGGTTTGTATACCAATTCACTAGTATGCCCTCTAGAGTGTGTATGAAGTGATGAGGTCATTCCTCTGGGGTTGTCATTTTCCACAGTGTTCTACACACCTCCAAGTGTTCCGCTGGTACCCCATGTCCATCATACTTCTATTGTTTGTTGTTTTTTGTTCTGCGTCGAACCTTATGCGCAATAACCACTTACGTTGGTACCAGTCTGTGATGGTCTCCTTGTGTGCACCCCACCATCTTATCGGTGTGGCCTTTAGTGTTAGATAAAGTGCTAACAGTCTTTGGTTCTCTAACATTGCATCTTCATACTGTGTCAAGAATGTTTCCAAATCATTTAGTCTGTGGAAACTGGGTGGTTCTCTGATTTATGTGCCTACACATCTTACTGCATGATCTATTATTGCACATCTTCGCGTGGATACTTCGTGTAACCTTTGCTACTAGTTCTCTAACCCAGTGTCTGAGTCTATTGCACATGAAGTAATGCTCCGCCAACTGAGTACCCCGTCTTCAGTTGGGTTTACGTAATGCTCATCCCGCAAAGTTGTTCTGTACAACTGGTCGATTTCCTCTAGGTCTAGGAAAGTAGGTTCTACAAACATCTCTCCTTCTGATGGGTCCAATGGTGTGATGACCCTATATTCGCCGGACTCAAATGTCATTTTCCTGGTCTTCAAATTGATTTTGGCCTAGTTTTCAAACACCCAATCCAAACCAAGAAATTTTGGATACGGTGTTGTGCCATCCACTATTTCAATGACTTCAAAGTTTGCTTTAGTGCGCACTCCATCTAGGTCAATTTTCACTCCTTTCAATCTACCGATTGGTAAGACTCTGTGTTGGTTTGCTAGTTTCAATTGAATAGGTGAGTATCCTAATGTTGGCTCTCCCATGCATTGCCATGTCTTCTTTGGTAATACATTAACTTTGGATCCTAGATCTAGTATAATGTCTCCCATATTGAAATCTTTGATGTTAGCATTCAGCCTAAATTCCCTACTTGTTCTTCTTCTTGTGTGTAGGTGATTAACTGTTTTTGGTTCCATCTTTTATTTTATCTCGCTGCTACATTTTTCTAGTATGTTTTGCAATATTTTCATAGATGATAGATCACTTAATACTTCTACACATGATTTCAAAAATCCTTTGAATGTACTTACTTTTCCTATGGGTTGCATCTCCTCGGTATGATCCAATGATGGAGGCATCTCGTACTTTGTTTCTTCCTTTTTTTGTTGTGCAGTTGAAGTCGATGCTATGTCCTCCTTCTGAAATTCTTGTCTGGCTTCTCTGAATATCTCCTTCTCCTTTTGTGCGTCGAACTGCTTCCTTGGTTCAGTGTTCTTCATTACCCATTGATTCTGCACTGGATCTTATCGAACTGTGTCAGTGCCTGTTTTAGCTCCTCCACGGGTAACTATGTTGATGTTTTGTCCTTCATCCCTTGCTTCGGTTGAAATCCACTGAAAATTTTGGTTGTTTTGGTTCCTCTTTTCTTGAATCTTTACTAGTAATGTCGGACATTCCTCTGTATCATGGTCCGATGTGCGAAAATACATACAAGTTGTTGGTGGAAGTGGACATTCCCTTGCATAATGTATTAGTTGCTGACAATTGTAACATGTGACTGGTCCTCTAGCTCATCCAAAACCTCCTCTGGTTCGTCCTCCTCCTCTGTAGCCTGCTCGATCCCCTCTTGGGGCATTATATTGAGGTGTCTGATTGTACTGCGCGCTATTGTATTGAGGTTGTGCCAGGTTGTATTGCGGTTGCGCAGTTGCGCGTTATTGTATGGTTGTTGCGCGGTATTATACTGTTGTTGCGCAATGTTGTATGGAGCTGGGACTTGATTGAATTGTGGATTTTCTTGCCTAGTCATCATTTCGGCTTGTACTCTATATGTATCTGATGTCCTTTCTCGCATCAACTCCATAGTTCTGCAATCTTTATCATCGTGGCCCACTGACTTGCAAAAGGTTTATTATGAACTCTTTGGGACTGTCTGGTATTTCTGCATCATCGTGTAATGATAAGGGTCGTGATCTGGTTTCTTACAGATTTCGCACCATAATCCTCTTCTTGGTAATGGATTTGGCATTCTTGCTACCATATATTGTGCGAATGTTGGACATTAGTTCTTGTGGTGTCCTTATGTCCTGCATGTGGTACACCAAATGACTTCTCGTTTTTCCTTGTTCTTATTCTGGTTCAGTTGAAACGTTAGATTCTTCAAATCCTCTTTCAGTTCTTCAATAGCTGGGTTTGTTTGTTAGTACTAGTTTTCTTCCAGTTGCAGGGATACCTGCAGAGCCTCTGCCTGCGTCTAAAATTCATATTGTTGTAAAGGGTATTTTAAGTGTGGGAGTAGAGAGTTGATAAACAGGTGTCGATGTTGCATATTGGTCATGAGATATTTTAACTTTCCCTTCAGTCGCTTGAATCTCTGATCAATCTCCAATACAGACTCTCATGGTTTCTGTCTTATTTCAATTATCTCGTTCATGTACTGATCCTCTGAGCTCGGCTTCTGGAAATAATTTATTAGTAACTTCTTAATGTTTGTCAGTGTCCTTTTCATCCCAGGGGAAATGTTTGTGTCTAGACTCATGTACTAGTCTAGTGTGTGATCTCTTAGCGTAATCACTAGTTGTGCAAGTTTAGTGTCTTCATCAGTGATATGTTTTGCTTCCCAAATCTTTGCACAAATGAAAAAATGCTTCTCGAGGTCTTCTGTTGCTTCTCCTTGAAACTTTGGTAATCTAATGGTGGAATCATGTCCTACCATTTTGAATATTAAACTACTACCTCCTCTGCACAGTGTAGATACTTGACTAGTGTTGTCTGAACTGGATCCTCCAGTTGTTTCTCCTTGTGTAGATGTACTTCCTACTGTCAGAATTCCTCCGAACTTCGGTTTTCTAAATGGTGGTGTTCTCTTTGGTGTATTAGTTGCACATGGGTTTATGGGTTCCACACTGACATTAATATGGATAGGATGTCTTTCTTCTTCTCTCGATCTTGGACCTCTTGTCTTCCTCTCAAATGTTGTGCATAGGATTTCCTCAATCTGTTCCACAGCCCAGAGATCCTCTACCTCTTCCTCATCACTCCCCAAGCCTTCCCTCATGGATATGGCTCTCTTCTTGGTGTTCACCTTGTATTGGTAGGGCACTCTGCTATGCATCCTTCTTGTTGATGCCAAGATCCACTTGATCCGGTCATCGTCCATCGTGATCGGGTCCAAGGGTTCCTCCTTC
Source organism: Picea engelmannii (assembly GCA_009831015.1). NCBI lineage: Eukaryota > Viridiplantae > Streptophyta > Pinopsida > Pinales > Pinaceae > Picea > Picea engelmannii. The sequence continues at coordinate 37,673 of ML832564.1, forward strand.
TTTCCCTTATCCTTTATTCCTTCCATTTCTCCTTTCTTTGTCAATGCTTCCCCCCCTTCCCCCATGCACAAAGGGAATTTTAGTTGTCTGATTTCATTTTCATTACACCTTTGTTATTTAAAAATATCCTAATAGAAGTATACAACCATCAAATGTACCTTCATCGGGGTCATCATAGAAAATTTTTCTCCGCTACGCTATATGACTTCATTGTGTCAACTGCAAACTCTGTTATGATAGCCTACCATAATACTGTCAATCCAAAAGTCTACTGCACGGGTGAACTTGTTGTTCACCTGTTGTAACTTCTCAACCTGGACTGGGGTCCACTCTATCTGTCAAATCTGGTTCGTTGTGTGGTTATCCTTCAACCTTCATATCCACTACTGCAATAGGTGCGGAAAATCACAGAAAAAGACTTCGTGCAAATAAGTAAACACATATTTTTCCATATATTTGCAAGGTGTTATTCTAGGGTTTATATTGTCTTGTTGTGCAAACTCTAGCTCTTTTTTTATTAACCAAGTTTTGATCTCTTCTTTCGTGGGGTTCCACAGTCTCAACATTCCCTTCTAATGGCTCATGGTTTTCTTCTTTTCTTGTTCAACCTATCTCATCTACTCAATCCTCTCTTGCTCCTACCAATGGAAACAGAACCATTTGTTGTTTAACTCCTCCTCTATCCTACTTTGAGTTATTGACCCAGGGTTCATGTCTTTCGGGTTTCCAACAAAGCCTCTAAAACTATCGACCCTCCTGGTAAACCAGAAGGCAACGCAACACACAAAATGTGCGGCGCAGTCTCACCCGAGATAGAGTTAATGGGTGGTTGCAAGAGTCAGGTGTTTATAGAATAGGATTGAGCACGAGATAGGAGATCTATATTCTGAACCATTTTACTATTGCTTGTGATTGCAACCTACTATTATTCATGACTATGTTGTAACTTCAGCAGCTTATTCCCTTAATAGTGCAACCATATTTCAAAGACGATATAATAACTCATTCATTCATTAAACACAACAACTACTACTGAAAAGAGGATAAATATATGCATGCATTCATCACATTACACAGATATTACCGTGGTTCACCCCCTCCTGGGCTACGTCCACAACGATTTGGCTCTTGGCTCTTGGCTCTTTTATTATCATAGTTCTACATCTACAACGTCGTGCGCTTACAATTCTCCTCAGATGGGTAAGATCTATATGAGGCGGACTAAATCGCATCAGCCTCCACATCCTGCGATCTAACCCTCAACATCTAACTTCCTTCCTCTCTTCTAGCCCAACATCTTATACAAAATAGATAGTAAAAACATTACATATCACAATCCAAAAATCCCCAATACTAACTAAAATGGAACAACTACAAAATCCATCAAAAATAACCAGAACACAAAACCCTCCATAATACCTCTGTGTCGGTATTTATACATCTTTGTTTCTTCAACCATTACAATACGTTACCAAAACCCTAACCCAACTGACATTAGGTCTTCCTCTCATGCGTGCATGTTGTTCTTCCTTCCAGTTGTCGCTTTCCTTGTGCATGATTTCTTACATCCGCACATGTTGTGTTTCCTTCCAGTTCTTGCTTCACTTTATGTACGCTTTCTATCCCCATGATCATCCTTCTTTCCACTTTGGCCTTCTACCAACAATCGTGCAACTGTGTCTCCTGCATTCTGGTTGCGAAATTCCTAGACATTTCTTTTTGTTAATAATTTGGCCATTTCATCATTGCAGTATTATTCAAATCAAAGTATAACTCTGTAGGAGTAAAAAAAAAAATTAGGGTCAGGATGCACCCTTATTTGAGACTTGGTCCATTGGATTCCTCTCTTCATTCTGATCGCAGTGGTACCCTTCATTTTTAACTCTTTTTTTAGGTAGACCCAACCCTTTCCGAGACACCTTTATTTGAGACATATCTCATTGGATTCCTCTCTTTTTCTTTATCACCCAAGTACCTATCAATTTTAGGGCCATATTTTTATCCTAACACCTCTACTACTTAATCCTCCTCCATGCCTACTACTCGCTCTCAGTCCCAAGAAACCTTGGAGGACAAGGTGTCCAGCCTAAAACAACAAATGGCCTCCATGAACACCACCTTACAAACTACCCTTGACAAGCAATCCCACGCTCTGGAGAAACTCCTAAAGAGTAAGAATGTTGAGCCCAATCCTAAGGACCCTCAGTATTCCCATTATTAGTATACTCACTCATCCTGCTCCCCTTGGGGTTCTCCACCCTCTTGGAATAAGGTGACCAAAGTTGACATGCTTAAATTTGACGGTTCCAACCCCGCTGGGTGGGTTTCTCAAATGGAAAAATACTTCTCCCTTCATGATATTCAGGATGATGAGACCAAAATCTATGTAGGGGTTTTGTACTTGGATCAAGAACACTGGAAGTGGCATAAGAAATTTTATCTAGGACTACCCACTTGGAACATGTTCACTAAAGTAGTTTGTGCCCATTTTGATAGGGAATCACATTTTTTGGGAAAGCTCACTAAGTTGTGCCAAACTGGATCAGTCAAAGACTTCATCACAACATTTGAACAGTTGGCTATCCCAACTGAGGGATTATCTAATGAATTTTACCTTGAATGTTTTGTTAGTGGCTTAAAGGAATCCAACAAGGCTCATGTGAGCATACATCATCCTACTACCTGGTTGCAAGCATGCCAATTAGCACATGACGCAGAGACCATCCTTTAGGATCCAACCCTGAAGGCTACATTCCCCAATCGTCCTCGCCCCAGGGATAACCTAGCTCCGAAAAAGACCTTGAAGGTCCAAAAGGTAACTCTGGTATAAATGGTGGAACATTGCAACCAAGGAATTTGCTACTATTGTGATGAAAATTATTCTCCAGGGCATAAATGTAGAGAACAAAAGTTCTTCCAGATTGATGCATAAACTTCCTCTCCCTATGAAGAAAAAATTGCTAAGCCCTTGATTAACCTTGTTAAGAAGAATGCATTTCATTGGACACATGTTGTTGAGCAAGACTTCATAGAGTTAAATATGTCCATGTGCACTAATCCTGTCCTAGAATCTCGTAACCTCAACAAAACCTTTGTGGTGGAATCAGATGCTTTTGGCGCTAGTATAAGCGCAATACTCACACAAGATGGTAGAACTTTGGACTTTACTAGCCAAGCATTGAGTGGCCGCAATCTAGGAAGATCTACGTATGAAAAAGAAGTGATGGCCATTCTCCATGCAGTACACACATGGCGGCCATATCTTGGGATGTTGTTTTCATATCAAAATAGATCACCATAGTATGAAAAAAAAATTGGAGCAATGACTATCTTCCCAAGAAAAAAATAAGTGCTTGAACAAAATGTTGGGTTATGGTTATGAAATAATATACAAAAAAGGAAAAGATAATATATTCGCAGATGCATTGTCAAGACAACATGAATAAGAAGGCTCTCTCTTTTCCTTATCCTTACTGGTACCTGATTATATTGAAGAAGTACGCCAAGAGTGGCTAACACACCCAACTATCTCTAAGATAATTCAATGCCTTCAGGAGGAACCTAATCCTCCCATCGACTACACTTGGTAGGGAAATATTCTCATATATAAGGATCGTTTGGTTCTATCACCCTCTTCAACAATCAAGTTGAGGTTCTTAAATGAGTTGCACTCATCAACTATTATGGGTCACTAAGGGTTCCAAAATACATATTCTTGTGTCCGTTGTTCCTTTTTCTAGGCAGGCATGAAGAAGGATATCCTTCACTTTGTCACCAAATGTGAGGTGTGCCAACACAATAAAGGTGAAACTATCAAGTCTCCAGGTGCCCTACAACCCCTTTCCATTATAGCTTCTATGTGGATAGAAATATCCATGGATTTTATAGTGGGCCTTCCTAAATATGGGAACAAGTCCATCATCGTGGTGGTGGTTGATCGCCTCTCCAAGCACGCTCATTTTTTAGCATTACCTCACCCTTTCACACCCGCACTAGCAGCCCAAGTTTTACTTGATTTTCAAGTTACATGGCATGCCCACCTCTATTGTATATTATCGTAACCCAACTTTCACCAACGCATTTTGGTAAGAGTTGTTTAAATTGCAGGGCACCCAGCTGAACATGAGCACAACATATCACCCCTAGTCTGACGGCCAAACAGAAGTGGTCAACAAATTTTTGGAAACCTACTTGCAGTGTTTTACTTCGAACAAACAACATCAATGGGTGAAATGGCTCCCCTTGGCATAATGGTGGTATAATACTTCCTATCATACGACCACTAAAATGACCCCATATGAAGGAGTGTATGGCCAATGCCCACCTACAGTCACTACCTATATTCCAAGCACCTCAAAGGTCCAATCTGTTGATACAATTTTGCAAGGTTGAACAACCACCCTAGTGGATCTCAAGGATAACATCCACATGGAACAAAATTGCATGAAGCAACAAGCAGACCAACATCGTTCAGAAAGGGTTTTTTAGGAAGGTGATCGAGTGTTTCTTCGACTCCAACCTTACAAGAAAACATCTCTCAAAGCCCAGGGACATCACAATCTGGCACCCAAGTTTTATTGGCCCTACCATATCATCGAGCGTATCAGTTCAATGGCCTACAAATTGGCCCTTCCTACTACTTCCAAAAAACATTCGGTGTTCCATGTTTCTTATTTGAAGAAAGTGGTGGGACAGAATTGCAAGGTCCAAACCATCCTTCCAGAATTAGATTAAGAAGGCTCCCTTTGGCTCCAACCAGAAGTAGTCCTCAACCATTGTGAATGCCAGGTACATGGCATAACTATCAAGTGTTGATCAAGTGGAAGGACACATCACCAGAGGATGCGACATGGGAACCAACAACCATACTCCAACAGTTTCTGCACCTACATCCTTGACAAAAAAGTTGTTTTTGAAGGGGGAGGGAATGTTAGGATCCGATCCTAACCCCTCACCATGGGTCATTAGTTAGTAGGATATGTTTTCTATGTAATAAAGGCTGACATTAGTTAATAAGGCATAATAAATAAAGGATAATAAGTCAATGCAAGAAGACCTAATAGAATATTCTGCTTCTAGAAAGATCTTCCTCTAGAAGTTTCCTTAGAAGGTAGAATTAATATAAATAATAGTAGGAGGCATTGGATATTTTATCTTGGATATTATTGTAATAGAGCTATGCTCTGCTGGAGGTTTCCCCCTCGAAGAGGCAAGTGAACATTGCTATCTCTAATAAAGGTGCTCTTTCTGGTGTTATTTTGGTATTGTTCTAGCTATAATCTTGTTGTTCCATTACTTCTTGCTAAATATTGATGTTCTACATATTATTATTCATATGGTATATTGTATTTTGGGTAATGATCAAGTGCAACTCTGAAATTTCAGTTAAGAGAAAGCATCATGTGATCCTGACTCCAAGCATCGGACACTTTTCGTTGCTTCGGGGAGGCCTCGGAGGCCTTCCCCTATGAAATAATTCATTTAGGGGCTTAGAAGCATAGGTGTGTGTGTGTGTGTGTGTGTGAGTGTGTGTGTGTGTGAGGGAGAGAGAGTGCATGCGTGCATGCATTCACTGCGTGTAAACTCCATGCTTAGCATGGAAGGAATTACACATCTCCCTCATATTGAGAAACTCTCCATTCAAATGTTTTAATCACCAATGTAGATCCATCTTAACTCTAGATCTATCATGTATTGAGAGGCATCAAATATTTTGAGGAGTTGGGACTTTACTCTTTTTGGATAATGATAATGATTTCTCATTAAAGTACAGTGCAGATTTTGATACTAACAATGGATTTTATCTCTATACACTTTGGATCTTACTTAAAATACCAATAGACAAATAGGCGAGAAGATTGCAGGTCCTAGGGGACTCGAAATTTCTGGTGGACTGGGCGATTGGAAAAATCCAAATTTAAAACTCGATTTTGGAGCCAATTATGGAAAGGAATGTGGGTTTAAGGAATGTGGAGCCTTAACTCAATAAACCACAAAATACATGAATTAACCATACTTTACCTTATGACCTTATAACTGGCAATTGGTAGCGTTCTTGTAATTCACTCAAGCTTTAGGTAGGCCAAAAAGGTATAGGTGAATAGTATAATAGGGTAATGAGAATGTCAATTTCAGGTCTCAACATTCCCCCATGCCAAAATCATTGCATGTCCTCATGCAACTGAAAACAAAACCCAAAATTTTTCAAAACTTGAGACTGTGTTCTTTGTTTTGGTGGATCAATGATATTGATGGTTGACGCCTCTTCTCTTAGCTCCATTTTGATGACCCTAACGTATTGTAAGAATTGTAATACCTTCTTGAGCTTGTTAGAGGTCTCTTCATGGTTGTCTTGAATTTTTTGGTTGGTTGCTTTCAACTGCTCATTTTCCTTTTTGATATATCTATCCAAGAGTTGATATTTCCTTACTTCCTGTTGGAGTTCCTGATTTTGTTTTTGTAATTCCCCAATCCTTTTCTCCATTTGTTCTTTTGTCAAGTTCTTTGTTGATTCTACCATGGCTGGTTGGGTACAATCCCTTTCCTCGGCTTCCTCCCTCATCCCACATAAAGTAATGGTGGCTTGTTCTTTGGTCAGACTAGGGATGTCATCTTGGATTGGTAAATCCTCAGAAGGGGAGCTAAGGTCGATTGGATCTTCCTGTGTATGAGGACTAACTATTGTTTTTCCCTTCGTTGCCATGCTCCTCATAGTTCTTTTACAAGGAGGTACTGGATCAGGGATGCTTACAGGCTTCCTTTTCTTCCTCTCTAATTGTAAAATGGTGACAGAGGGTTGTGCCAAAGACAATTTACTTTTAGTTTCTGAGCTATGCTTCCTTTTCTTCATCATTTTCTGATGGTCCTCTTTCTCAACTGCCACCGTTGAAGTCTCCTCTACTATTTTGTTTTTACCTTTTGATTCGGAGCTTTTAGAAGTCTTGTTGACTGTGGAAGAGGACCCTGCCTTTTCATGTTGGCTCACTGCCCTAGATGATGGTGGAGTTGTTTTATCCTTATTTCTCTTTTTCTCTTGGGGTTCTTTACTTTTCTTTGGACCATGCTGGGTTTCCTCCACAGATTTGTTTCCTGTGGGAAGGTGTTGTGTGATAAGGGTTATCCAACTAATCCTCTATTTCCTAAGCTCATGCAAAACTAGCATTTTAATGAAGCCTTGATGGTAGTTGCTAGTCTTCTCTATTTTGGAGATGGATTTAACACCTCTTACCATTTTATTCAAACTCATCCATAGAAAATATGGAAAATCAATTTCAGGGCCTCCTTCAAAATTCAATAGGAGCCTAAGGTGATAAATGAAAGTCACGGCATACCTGCCTTCACAAGTGACAAATCGTTGAAGACCGGTAATCATTGGATGGTATTCTTCTTTGATGTAGTTTCTAGGGATCCCTTTCTTCCAGTCGGGTTGTTGATGATCTACCTTCAAGAATTGTTGGCACATCTCTTTGTTAATTCCCACAACTTTAAAGTATTTAGCTCCTCTTCTAGGCAGTCTCGTAACCTCCCTTACGGTTGCTTCATTAATTATCAGTTGTAGATTGCCTATATGTGTCATCTCTCCATCATAACCTTGTATAAATTCCTGAGATATCTTCTCGTTCCAGCCTGTAAATTTTTCCAGAAATGGTATCCACCCCAATCTGGCATATTTTTCTTGACATAATTGGTATTTCTCAATTTCCCTATAAACTTGGAAAACCGGTTCATGTCTAGTAACGACCATCATTATAAGTTGAGAAAAGGATTGGGCTGTAGCACAAGGGTTTAGTTAATTGATGAAGGGTTTGGTACCAAAAACGAGCAGGCTCGGAACTGGAGAAAAGCTCACAACAAGGGGAAATATGGTGATGGTGTTGCGAATGGTAAGTTTAAGTGAGGGTGTTGCAAGGAAAAATTATGACCAAATGAGACTTATCTGGATGGATTCACCACCAGATAAGTCATTTCATATCTACCCATTGCTGTAATGATGAGGATAAGACGTCGGGTATCAGGGCATCATTTTGGAATAGGTGATTGGACTTTCGGGAGTTGAAATTAATGTTGGATCGTGGTTCATGATATACGATGGGTTCGTGAATTGTTTAAGGACGAAATATATACGTGGCTTATCATTGTTATGCATGCTTCATATTTTGATATGATTTTTTCCTTTAACCATGTTCAAGAGCTATGAGAGGATTAATTAGGTTTAGGCATATGGGTATGAGGGATAGGCGCATGGGTTTAATAAGGTCGTAAGATCTAGTATAGCTTTTCATATTTATTGTAGTTTTATGAGCATAGGAAAATAAATACCATGTTACCTTTGCTTTCACCTTTGTATGATCATTGTTCATAGCATGTGTGACTGTTTGTAAATTGTCAAGATTCATCCTTTTAGACTGAAGCTTCTTGAAAATTTGGTAAGGGAATGTCCTGTACTTCTGTTATTTTGTGCTTATCTTCTTTGTATTTGGTTCTGCAGGTGGATTATATGAGTTTGGAAAAGAGTTCTGATGGGGCTCTTTGACCTTTCCCCATGCCGAAGATGTTGTATCTCTGTAGGCAAGAAAATTCAATCAATTTATATCATAATGGAGAAAGATGATAAGAGCAAAAGAAACCAATCAAATTTTTAGAAGTACAGCTGATCACTTATAATCATATGATCTCATGCCAAAAAAAATGAAATAGCCCTGCTTTTAATGGATTATTGATAGAGGTAGTATTCGGCAGTGAAATAGGGGAATATGTATGTTTGCATCTCATGCAAAAAATTAAATTTCCCTTCTGTTAATGGATTATTGATAGAGGTAGCATTCAACAGTGAAACATGGGAATACATATATGTTTGCATCTCATGTCAAAAATGAAATTGCCCTTCTTTTAATGGATTATTGACAAAGGTAGCATTCAGCAGTGAAACAGGGGAATACATATATGTTTGCTAGAAGAACAGATCCCACCTAACTTGCTTCAAAGATTTACTATCATTGGTTGTTATAGATAAATTTCACAATATAAGTAGATTAGGCTCCCGAGTTAGGGCTCCACTCTTAAGAAGTTTCCTTCTTAGATAGTGTAGGCTTTAGATGTCAGACCAGTAAGTTGACTTAGGGTGATTCTCAAATGGACATTTTCTTGGAGAATTATATTGCTAATTCATCTGGGATTTGTATCTCATGGAAGCCAATAATGACCGTTACTCTTTTTGTTTTAGATGGAAAAAAGTGGATTTTTCAATCAGACAAGTATAGATGAGACATGTTTCAACCAGAACCCATTGCCAGCAAGCCTGTTCAATACTCTGGTGGGGTAGTTGTGATAATTAGTGAGAGGTGCCTTCCCCAGGCAGAATGCCCCATTGCCAACAGGCTTGTTCAGTACCCTGATGGGTTTGCCTAGTCATACCACAGACCGGTACCCACTGCCAGCAGACCTATTCAGTATCCCGGTGGGTTAGTCTCTTAAACCCTTTTTCCATCAGAGGCTTCTTGTCCATAGTCACCTATTTTGGTTAGTATTAAAGAGTGCTTTGCACAGTGATAGGGGAGGCTCGTCTGAAAACCTTTTTACAGGGTGGGATGGTATTGGGTTGGAAGGAAAATACTCTTCTTTTGTATGTCTTTTAAAGATTTGTCTGAAGGAAAAATAAACTTTTATGCACGTTATTTCTTTAGAGTGATCCAGATGTATAATTTTGTCTGAGGTTGTCCATAAGAGAATGACCTAAAGTTTCCTTGGGGTACTAGTACATCCTCTACCATAAAATTTTTGGTAGTGTGCCCATGGTAGAGAGTGTTCATATACTTATATGTTACTTTTTAATAAGATATTCCAATGAATACTATTGAAGTCTGGCTAGGGTGAGATAGTTGCTTATAGGCTAACATGTTTTTTTCTTTTAAATCATGCTGAAATATTGGGTAAAGGAAACTTCTAGTCTTTAAAGTGGGTTATGGTTCTTTGAGAAATCATAGGGAAAGATTGTGTCCCTTTTTTTTATTTTGTTTTTAAGCAACAGAACCAAAAGAAATTAAAATACTTCTCAGCTACAGAACCAAAAGAAATTAAAGTTTTTCTCAGCAACAAAACCAAAAGAAATTAAAATACTTCCCTTTAGTTGTCAACAGAAGGGT
>ML832564.1:47864-59991 GCA_009831015.1 Picea engelmannii
TTTTTTTATTTTGTTTTTAAGCAACAGAACCAAAAGAAATTAAAATACTTCTCAGCTACAGAACCAAAAGAAATTAAAGTTTTTCTCAGCAACAAAACCAAAAGAAATTAAAATACTTCCCTTTAGTTGTCAACAGAAGGGTTTCCATTTGAGAGTGCTTTTGGCTTCGTGGTTCCATCTTAAGTGGTTTTTTCATGGCTTCATTGACATAAGATTTTGGAATTTGCTTTGTCAATATGTCTTGATAGTACTGTAGAAGGACAGACTCTGGTATCGGACTAGTACTGGACCAGAACAGGATTTCTGGTACTGAACCAGAACAGAATATGTTGATGCCTACAACAAATGTTTTTAGCAAGTTCATGAAGGATCAAATAGATTATAAAAAAAATTGCTTACAAAAGAAAAGAAAATTTGAGAAAGTAAAACAAAAGGAGGTAAGAGTCTTTTGTTACCTTCATCTTATTAACAAAATTCGATCCACACCTATGTACAAAAAGTTTCAAATAAACCAATCAATCAATGTGGGTCAGTAGGAGGATCTCCTTCCTTACTGATCATCTGCATGTCTAAATTTTGTAGTATACGAGTCAGGAATTCTTCTTTTGACAGAGGTTTGTTGTAAACTCGCAACCGATGACCATTCACAAGTAGTGGTGTATGTTGTTCATCAATTGTCTTTATCTTGATTAAACCATTATCGTAGAGAGTGTCAATTTCGTAAGGTCCCATCCAATGGGTGGTTAACTTACCTTTGAAGTTCTTGAATCTGTTATCATACAATAGGGCCCAATCTCCTTGTTGAAAATTTTTCTTTTTGAGATACTTGTCATGCCATTTTGTTCTCTGTTCTTGAATGAGGGTAGTCCTTTGAAGTGCTTCCTGCCTAGTTTCATCAAACTCATTAAGTTGCAAGATTCTTTGTTGTTGGGCTTCATCCAAGTTCATGCCAACTTGTACTGCAGTCCTGAAGGTTTTGATCTGAAACTCTATGGGGAGAAGCACCTGCTTCCCATACACTAACGCATAGGGTGTATGTCATGTTGTATTCCTCCAAGTGATTCTATAAGCCCATAAGGCTTCTAATAATCTGTCAGCCCAATCCTTATGGTGCAGATGTACTGTTTTGGTAAGAATGGACTCAATAACTTTGTTGGTGGATTCTACTTGTCCATTTTCTTGTGGATGATAGGGTGTAGATTTCCTATGTTTGATTTGGTACTGTTATGTAACATCTTTGACTAGATGAGAGGTAAATTGAGTTCCCTGATCAATCACAATTTATCGTGGTACACCAAATCTAGTAAAGATATCATTAAAAAGGAAATATACCACTGATCGTTCACTTGCAGTCGGTAAAGCCTTTGCTTCAACCCATTTAGTCACATAGTTAGTGCATACAAGTATATACTTTTTCTTTTTAGATGCAAGGTTAATGGGCCCTACAAAATCTAATTCCCATTTCTCGAATGGTTCAATGACTATTTGGGCTTGAAGTGGCATTTGGTATCATGCAGTAGGCTTACCCATTCGTTGACATTCATCACAATTGGATACATAGGTTTTAGCATCTCTGAAAATATGAGGCCAATAATAACCTGATTGCAAAACTTTGTAAGCAGTCCTCTTGTCTGCGAAGTGTCTGCCACAAGGGCCATCATGGCAGGCTTATAAAATATCATGAATTTCATCTTCCCTTACACATCTACTAATCACCAAATCTGGTCCTGTTTTGTAGAGGCAATCATCGTGCCACATGTAATTTGCACTTAGTTGAATTACTTTATGTTTTTCTCTAGGAGACAATTTCCGAGGTATCTTCCCTGTCACAAGATAGTTAGCGACATTTGCATACCACGGAGTGAATGTAGAAATAGCAAATAAATTTTCATCAGGAAATGTATCTTCTACTGGTGCATTATCTCCCAGATGAATCATTCTAGATAAGAAATCAGCCACAAGGTTATCTTTACCGGGTCTATCAATAATATTGATATTGAACTCTTGTAATAATAAAATCCATCTTGTAACTCTAGGATTTGTTACAGGTTTGTTCATTAAGAATCGGATGGTTGAATGATCAGTGTATACAAAAGCTTGATATCCAGTAATATAGTGTCTAAATTTATTGATAGCATGGACTACGGCTAGCAATTCCTTTTCTGTGACCATATAATTAACTTCAGCTAGAGACAAATTTTTACTGACGAAGTAAATAGCATAGGGAATTTGATTTTCTCTTTGTCCAAGGACTACCCCAAGGGCTGTTTTGGAGGCATCGGTATAGATATGAAAAGGGAGGGACCAATTTGGTCCTCTTAATACAGGGGTAGTTGACAATTTCTGTTTTAGAATTTCAAAAGATATCTCGCATTCATCATCCCACTTAAATTCATCTTCTTTGGATAATAATTTAAATAAAGGGGTAGCTAGGCTTGTAAAATTTGGAATGAATCTTCTATAGTATCCATCATGTCCTAAAAATATGTGGACTTCCTTTTGTGAGGAGGGTATTCTGATTTGTGTGATGATATAAATCTTTGTTGGATCAACTCTCATGCCAGAACGGGAAATATGATGTCCCAAAAAAATACCTTCAGTGAGCATCATTTTTTATTTTTCGTTACTTAAAGAAAGGTTAGTTTCCTTACACCTAATCAAGACTTTTTCTAAACTAGCCAATGCTTCCTGGAAGTCTTGTCCATGGACCGTAAAGTCATCCATGTAGACTTCCACACACTCATTGGTCAAGTCAGAGAAAATGGCTAGGACAGCTCTTTGAAAAGTGGCTAGGGCATTGAAAAGTCTGAAAGGGAGCACCTTATAAGCATATGTTCCCCAAGGGCAGGTGAAAGTGGTATTTTCCTGGTCTTTGGGTGCTATTTGTATATGGTTGTAACCACTAAACCCATCCAAGAACAAAAAATACTTCTTTCCGGACAGGGTATCCAGCACCTGATCAATAAATGGTAAGGGAAAGTAATCCCTATGGGTGGCTTTGTTTAACTCCCGAAAGTCTACACATATCCTCCACTTACCATTTTTCTTGGGAACTATGACAAGTGGAGATACCCATTGACTATCTAAAATGGGGTATATGAGATTGGCTCGGAGGAGTTTTTGCAATTCCTCTTTTACAATATCTTTAAGGGTTGGATTCATTCTTCACTGAGGATGTCTGACTGGTCTAATTTGGTCATTAGTGTAGATATGATGTGTGCATGTGTCAGGGTGAATGCCTTTCATGTTTGCATAATCTCATGCAAAGGCATCAAATTGTCTTTGGAGCATTTCAATCACTTGTGTCTTTTGTTCTGGTTCCAAACTAGAGTTGATATACAAAGGTTTTCTTGGGAAAATCTCAACAAGTTCAGTAGTTTCTTCCTTATCTGAGGAGGCTGGTGATAAAGTGTATAATTGAGTGATATCAGGGTGCCAAGTTTGTTGAAATTCGGAACTAAAAATATGTGACAATTCTGCAAAAGACCTTGGGTATTCAATGCAATTTGTGTCAGCCAAAAATAAGCTTAAGACTTGTTCATCTGATTGTTCTTGTATTCCTCTTACTTGTTCAAGTGTTAACAACAGTCTGATGCAATCTTCCTCTCCATAAGGATTTTCTAACCAAATAGGTATTTCTTGTGCCAATTGGGCAGGAGGGAAGAGAGCAAGTTTTTGGCTATGTATGTCATTGGATATAGCCATCTCACCAGACCGAAAGCTGATAAAGGCATTTGTTGTGGCCAGCCAAGGGCGGCCAAGAACCACAGGGTGTCCTGGTTTGGAGAATGATTTAGAATAGATGACTAAGAAGTCTACTGGATATTCCCAAGAAGCTAGGGTGACTGTGACATCATCTAGGCTTCCTACAGGGCTAATGACTGACTTATCTGCCAACTCGATCATGGTTTGGGTTGGTCTTAGATGATTGATTTGGAGCTTCTGCATAATGTCAAAAGGCATTACATTAATAGTTGCACCCAAATCAATGAGTGTATTTGGTAGAGAAATGTCATTAATTTCAATAGTGACAACTGGGTTTCCAGGATCATTATATTTGTATGGCATTTCAAAAATGAATTCAGATAATTGTCCCACTACCTAAACAAGAGGAGGTTCCTTCTTCTTCCTTCCTGGTTTCTTAATGCAAAGATCCCTTATAATTTTGGCGTAAATAGGGATATCCTTAATAGCTTGTAGTAGAGGTATTTTTATGCACACATTTCATAATTCATCTTCTATATCTCTGTGCAAGGGTGGGTCGGGTTTCTTCACTAACAATCTTTTGGGGTAAGGTGGAAGATTAATTTGTTGGGGTACTCATATAGACTGAGAAGTGATTGGGATAGGAGGAGAGGCCTCTTCTTCTACAGGGGTGGTTTGAGTGTTTTTTTCCTCAGAATGATTATCATTTTCTTCCTGAATTATTACTACAGGATTTGATTGGTTTACCACTTTCCCCGATCATAGTTGAATTTCATAGGTGGGAAAGGTTTGAACTTATGTATTTTTCACAGGATGGGTGGGTTGATTATTGGGGTTAGCGATTGGTTGGGAAAGGATTGTTGTTGGTCTCGGAGGATTGTGGGCAGCTTGGTTTTGTGGTTCTTGATTGGGATTTATAGATACTTGTTGTTGTTGATTAGGATTCAAGGGGGTTGTAAATTGTTGTGTAAAGCTTGCATCTGTGGTGGGTTGAATCCAAGTAGTAATTAGGAAATGTTTGCAGGGTACTGTGGATATGTAGGGTAAGAGGGATTTCCATACATAGGTCCCCTCCAACCTTGTTGCCAAGGCTAAGTTTGATGAGGTGTCCATTGTGGATAAGTCATTGGGGAAGGACCCCATTGTTGTTGTTGATATTGTGTATTAGGATCATAAAATGTATTGGGATTTTGGGCTCTCCAAGGTCTTCTAGAAGGGTATGGTTGTTCTTGTGAGACTCCTCCTCCCCTATACATGGCTTGTAGTTCAAGAAAGGTTGGACACTCAGATGTGGGGTGTTCTTGTGTACACAGACCGCAGATTTCTATGATATTTAATGGGCATTCTTTCTCGTTGTTGTGCTTCTTTCGGCATCTATGACAAAATATTGTTAAAGCATCTTCTTCTTATTTCTTTTTCAGTTTCAGAGTATCTAATTGGTTACTTATTGTGCTCAAGATGTCTGTTTTAAATTTCTCCAACAAGTTTCCTAACTCAGTTATGGTGATAGTCCCTGAACTTTGTTTTGTATTTCTGCTAAAAGGATCTCTTGGTCCTTTGCCTATTTTAGCTTGTCCTCTTGAATATCTCCTACAGTAATATGCAATTTCTGGAAAAGGTATTTGGTGTACATCTCTTGAACTCAACAAGTTTAAAACTTCTATGCAATCATCCCTAAGACCTTTCAAGAATACAGTTCTTACTACAGCTGGGTCTGAGGTGAATAGTTTTGACTTTTGATAGTTGTATAAGAACCTTTATAAGTAGTCTTCGGGACTTTCATCTTTTGTTTGATGCATTTTAAAAATGTCATTTTTAACATTATCCTTACAATAGTCTTGGTTTTTTCATAAAAATGTGTCTTTCATTTGATCCCAATAAAGGATTGTATTCTATCCTAAGCTCATGAACCATCTTAAGGATGAATCTTTCATTGTAGTAGGAAAAAGCTTAAGTTTTTGGGCATCGTCTGAGTAGTTATAGCTTCTACATAATATGTCAAACTCAAATAAAAATAAATCTGGATCTTCAATTGACATACCTCTGAAAGTGGGTAACGATGATAGTGGGATATTCTTCATGTTGATGTTACTAGAAATATCCAAGATTGGAAACCCAAAGGTCTCAGACTCTATAGTTGCATTTCCTTCTTCTTCTGCCATTCTACTGATGGATGGTTCAGAAACTGGATTTTATGTGTCTCCTAAATGTTCAGCAGACTCACGTTCTGCCTGTCCCAATACTGATTCTTCCATTTTAGGTTCTCCTTCCGGAACCTCCCTAGCTCCCCTAGAATTTTCTGTTGGTGGAATTTTTCCTGCACCAGTGTCAGTTGGATTAGTGGGGGGGGGGGGGGGGGGGGGGGGTTAATCTTTGGAGCTTGCAAATCTACCCTTGTTACCTCTATATCTATGCATAAAATGGAAATTTGATTCCTTAGCTGAATTGAAATCCTAATTCTATCTAGAAGGTAAGAAGGCAACCTGGCTTCGGCGAACCCCACTCTAGTGGCCACATGGCTCTTCACTCACGTCTTAAACGTTTTATCCTCCTCCCTCAAGCAGCCTTTTAAAACATTAAAACTTATGCAAACAATCTAAGCCAAAAATTACTTCTTACCGTTTGCAACTCCCCGGCAACGGCGCCAAAATGTTGTGCTACTTATATGTCTAATATAATGCACTCATTAATTATCAATCCGAGATTCGTAATCAATAGAGTTACAAGACACTAGTAAGAAAGGTAATTCTTAATGTCACGAGTATAGAATCAAACTAGATTATGTATGCTAGAAACAAATCAAAATACCAAACTATAATGCACTTTGGTTGTCCTTCTCAGAGAGGCTATCTATTCCATTATGGCACATGCAAGTATGAGATGGAACTGGTTTGATAGATCAACTCTGATGTTTGACCCAGAAAACTAACTATGCAATCCACACTTTTTGAAAGGAAATCACACATCAATCAACATAGCATGGGTAGTTCAATAGTCAATATGTTGGTTCTGTTGTGGTTCACAATGAACTTCACTAGTTCTTACCCAAGTAGTT
Organism: Picea engelmannii; assembly: GCA_009831015.1. Taxonomy (NCBI): domain Eukaryota; kingdom Viridiplantae; phylum Streptophyta; class Pinopsida; order Pinales; family Pinaceae; genus Picea; species Picea engelmannii. The sequence goes on from ML832564.1 coordinate 54,625, forward strand.
TTGACTATTGCTACCAACAGTTATGATCACTCAAGGAAATCAAACTCATGAGAACAGAAACAGAGTATATGCAAAAATAGAGCAATTAAAGATCTTTAAGCAATTATAGAATGGAAATCTTAATCTAAGCTATACTGTTATCATCTAACAGAGTTAAAGCTTTAGCTAATTCAATATTTATACTACTGAAAACAAACACTAATGCTAATCTACGAAGACGCTGACCTTTGTTGGGTGGTGGGCCCTTGCCGCTTCAACAGGTCAACTGTTGAAGTATACATGAAGCTTGCTTTTAACATACACATTGCTCTCACTCACACTTCAAAACATAAAATCAAAACTCTCTTTAACAACTCAACTCATTCTTAATCATAGATAATCAGAATATGGAGATAAAATGACATTCCATTAATCTTCACTCAGAAATATGTTTTGTACTATCATACGTTGCTTAAATATTGATGATATGCTAACTCTCCTTCTCTTCTACCATCCTTGCCACGGCTATTTAATAGTCTGCATCATGAAACACAAGGAGGCGAAGTGATTTGCAAATCAATCAGTTGTTAAGTTTAATCATTCAATTACATCTTTGGCTTCATCCTCATGACATGAAGTGCATGAGGATGAGGCAATCAAAAAATTATCCTTATCATAGAAAATAGATGTCCACCAATTTACTTAGGCGAGATCTGGCACTTAACTTAGTGCATTGGGCTCTTCCATATGAGTATCGTATCATAACAGGTAGATGGTACCGGATCATAACAGTGCGCAAAAGGTGGTACCAGATCATGACAGTGTGTGTTGTTGGTACCAGATCATAACAGAGCATGGTCGTTGGTACCAGATCACAACAGGTAAGATTTAGTACTGGATGCGTTTGGTACCGGATCAGACAGCAACAGTCTTGGTGCGCAGGTACCGGACCAGGACAGAGCTAGTACAGGAACGCTAGACATCTAGAGGTCCAAGATTCACATATGACAAATCGATCATTAGTACATGAAATATTTAATTCCGTAACTCAGTAAACCACAAAATACATGAATTAACCATACTTTACCTTATGACCTTATTACTGGCAATTGGTAGCATTCTTGTCATTCACTCAAGCTTTAGGTAGGCCAAAAAGGTATAGGTGAATAGTATAATAGGGTAATGAGAATTTCAATTTCAGGTCTCAACAATACTCAATAAGCATTGAGAGAAGCATTCCAACATCACCATAGTTTTGGTGAATTATGAGGTTAGGAAGGTCTGTAATGTGGCAAATATTTTTAAATTGGGATCTAATATGGGTATAGGCAAGACAATCCAAGAGGAAGTGTTTTTTATATTATACCCACTTAGTGTCATAAAGGTGACATATTCTCTCATCCCATGGTGTTTTGGGAGTTGCCCAATGCCTAGTTTCACTATGTAGCTTATGAGACTTTGTTCTTATTTTAGCAATGTTGATTTTCTTCTTTGCACTTCTCAAAACTAAGAGGTAATTTTAATCTTCTAAATTAGGGTTGACCACCTCCTTGTAGTATCTTGATTTCCTTTTATCCACTAATTATTTATCACACCACATATTCTCCTTAAATTTAGAAGTGATAATATTTGTAATATTATCGATATTTTGCATGATGGCTTCTTCTTGTATTCCCCAATGCTTTAGCCAATATTTGACATATTTATGTCATCCCTACCACTGGTGGTTTTGGCTAGAGTTTAAAGCAATTTTGGGGAGCCTAGATTGTCATCCATATTGTTTATCTTGTTCTTATATATATATATATATATATATATTCCACGTGTCAACTCCATGTTGAGCTCAAAAGGAATTACACTTCTCCCTCATATTTAGCAACACACCATTGAAATGTTCTAACCAAGATCCATCTTAACTCTGTATCTAGCATGTGTTAAGGGGGATCAAATCCGTCAAGGTTGCAAACTTTTCCTCAAGTTTTTTTAATTTAAAAAAAAAAAAATCACCTCAAGGGACTTGATCCCTCTTGATGCATGATAGATCCAACTTTAAGATAAGTCTACACTGATTCTTTGTGTGTGTGTGTGTGTGTGTAGCATGAAGGAATTACATATTTCTCTTATACTAAGCAACACACCATTGAAATGTTTCAACCAAAATCCATCTTAATTGTGGATCTATCATGCTTCGAGAGGGATCAAATCCCTCAAGGTTGCAAACCTTTCCTCATTTATTTTAATCTAATTTTTTTGCCTCAAGGCACATGATGGAGGGGTATGAGAGATCCAGAGTTAAGATGGATGTACATTGATTATTTATTGTGTCACATTACATATCTCCTCATAATGAGGGACACACGATTGGAATGTTTTAAACATAATAATTTTTTTACTATCAATTACTTTATATGTATATATAAAGTTGATATTGAAATTTATTTATTTATTTTTAAGTAAAAAAGGGTGTTACCTACTATATTATATTAACAAAATTACAGAGAGGTACAGCAGTTCCGTTGCCACCAAATGTGTTGCCATTTTACCGGAAACCAACACAAGTTGGGGCACAAGAGTAGCTTCTAGAAAAAAAAAAAAATATATTGTTTCACCATCTTTCCTGCCTGAAGGAAACCAGGAAAGATGGCAATATATCGTTTTGACTCTAAACAGCAAGATTACAAACCAGACTGCTAAAGACAAAATCATATACCGGGTGACCTGTCGTTCTCGTCCTCCTGCCATGTTGCTCTGGCCGGAATGATAAACGGTTGGGCGCACGTTGGGCACTTGCGATTTGTCGGGGCCTTGGAGTAAGTGTCCAGAAGCATATCCAAGTGTTGTCCCATTAGGAGGGCTCTGTGCTCCTGGTATATCATTTGTCCTCAGAGTTCAAACACTAGATCCAAGTATGCCGCGTGGAGGAATGGTGGATGGACACCATAGCATGCACGCATTCCTTTTGTGTTTGCCTCGCCTGGGTTACCCTTCTCTACTTCTGCGTTGGCCTCGTCTTTGCCCATGGCTACGATGTCTGTATGGTGCACTATTACCACGCTGGTCCTCTATGAGACCACATCCATGTAAGGCTCCTCCTCGACATAACACGTTGGGAGATCCTCACAGAGCCTCCCCCTTGTTTTGTCTTTTCCCTGAGGCTCTAGGGCCTTCAAAGTGTCTTCTGTGTATGGTATTTCCTCTACGTAGCAGGTCCTCCTGCCACCCTGCTCTGTCCTGAATGACAAACGGTTGGGTGCACATTGGGCACTTGTGATTCACCGGGGCCTTGGAGTAAGCGTCCATAAGCATATCCAAGCGTTGTCCCATTAGGAGGGCTTTGTTCTCCTGGTTTGTCATTTGTCCTCGGAGTTCAAACACTAGATCCAGGTATGTCGCATGGAGGAATGACGGATGGACACCAGAGCATGCATGCATTCCTTTTGTGTCTGCCTCACCTGGGTTACCCTTCTCTGCTTCTGCACTGGCCTCGTCTTTGCCCATGGCTGCGATGTCTGTATGGTGCACTATTACCGTGCTGGTCCTCTGCGAGACCACATCCATGTAAGGCTCCTCCTCGACATAACACGTTGGGAGATCCTCACAGAGCCTCCCCCTTGTTTTGTCTTTTCCCTGAGGCTCCAGGGCCTTCGAAGTGTCTTCCGTGTATGGTATTTCCTCTACGTAGCAGGTCGGGAAATCCTCTCCAGGCTCTCCTCTCAAGCTACTTCCAGCGTGAGTTTCAGGCGTAGTTAAAGGATTGTCTTCGCGCTTAATGCTTGTGGGCTGTCAATTATCCAATGCTGGTGGGGTCTGAGCGCACTTTTTTGTCGCAGATTCAATTGTAGGAGCATGGTGTGCTAAACGAGCTACCCTCGCTCTTTGTCGAAGAATGGAGTTGGCCAACGAGAGAGCTCTTTCCATATGTTGTCTCCTCTGGTGATGGGCAGTGTGGGTGTGCCAAGCCGACCCACGATGAGGCTTACCTCGCTCCCTAGGCATCGTGGAGGAGGAGTAAGTATCAGACTCACCAGGGCTCCGAAAAATCGACAGGACACAAAGAAAGACGCACCAGAGCTCACAGTCGGCGAGGAATTGTAGAGCAAGAATGAGCCGACTATGACCAGACCTCTTTGCTTTCACATTCTTGTGGGACAGCTGCACCTGGCTTTGCTTTAACTCTGCCATACTTAATGCTTGCAGTGTCGGCCCTTTCGCGCGAGGGAGAAGTCGCTCACTCGGAGGTCGCCTGTAATGGCCTACTCCCATCGTTAATGTTGAATAAATGGGGAGCGGTCTGCCGCATTTAAATCTGGGTTGGGCTCGATGTCGAAAGGCCAAATTGTGCAACGTGTCACCCCATCCGGTACAATGAAATAGTTTACCTATAGTTCACATTGATTTTTTTTTAATTATTAATATTTTTTTAAATGTCATTTGTGAACTCCATATTAAATATTGAAGGAATTACACATTTCCCTAGCAGTGGAAAGTATAATTTTTTTTTCTTTCAATTACTTTATCTCTTTGTCTCTTTATATAAAATGTTGATATAAAAATATTTTACTAAAAGTGGACATTGAAATTTTTTTTTGTTCTCAATATTTTTTTAAATGTTATCTATAAGCTCCATATTGATTGAGAAAGCAAGGAATTACACATTTTCCTCATATTAGTATAAAAAGCCCCCATAATCTATAACCACTTATAAGTAAAATAAAATAAAAATGAATTAAAAATTTAAAAAATGAAATTCTACCTTTTTCTTTATAATCATAACAAAAAAAATAAAACATATAATATATAACTAAACAAATTAAAAATCAAAATATATATCTTTCGTAACTCTATAAATACTAAGGTTAACGAATAAAAACTATATATAGATATTTGAAATATGCGCGCAGAGAAAATATTTTTATTAAACTGAAACAACAATTTCCTTTTGAAACAATTTACTTCCCTCGGCAATGACACGGTAATAAAATACTAAAATCTTCAAAAGGACTTTATGAGTTGAATGCTCTGTACCGCCAAATTGACGCCGACGCGTTGACGTGTCCAAAGTGAATCTAGATTTTTCACTCAACAACTTTATATTTCCACGTGTCACTTTATAAACGTAATTCAATACCTTTCAATAAATGTGTTAATGACTTCATGAATATCCAACCCCCAAAAATCTAAGATATTTTTGATGAGGGAAGATACATATTATCAAATATGACACTTTGTCATGTTGTCGGTTTTTTTTCAACGAGAAATTATCTCGATATATATTAGAGATATATATCATTTACATTCACTGTATCCAGTCTAGCACAATAGCCATTACAAATTTCGTCCCGGAGACCCAGCAGGGTTTGACCTCGAGACCTCCTCCCAACACTTGGA